>JAUKPT010004603.1:0-10986 GCA_032273505.1 Nanomia bijuga
TATTGTGCCCTCGCTAAGAGCTCGAGTCGAGTGCATTTTATTGCATCATTTTTAATGACACTCGCCTCTACCATCCGTTTCCCCCATCCAGTAAGTATCTCTCGACGACGATGCTAACTTACATGAATGGAAGTGTGATGAATGATGACATACCACTACGCGTTGGTATATATGGCTTTCACGCAAAATATAGTTTTAGCAAAATGGTTTCGAAACACTTTCATGTTGCACAACTAGTTGCAAGCAACCAGTTGCAAATATAAACTCTACTGGAATAGAAAATAAAACAAAACATGATGATGGAAATGGATTTTAATCAAATATCTTAGCTTTTCCATGACATGGTTTCTATCGCCTTTCTATTTGGGAAATGTGTAATGGGAAGTCGGAAGCAGAAGTTGGAAGTTCGAACGTTCGAAAGTTCGAAAGTTCGAAACCGGCACTCATAAATAAACAAGACGATTATTATACACAAGCATTTTTATCATTAAAACCATAATATACCACATATCAACCACAGTATCAACCAGATCACTGACTGTGTAACTAGGAAGGCGAGACAATTGATTCAACCAGATAATTTAAGAGAATGTAATAAAAAAAAAACATAGTCCAAAAGTATGCAAAAATATACCAGAAAATAAAAGTTTTTTTTTAATATATTTTTAATAAAAACTGGCTTTACGATAATCTCACTTGAACCTCACAGCTGTATTTACAGTAGGTTAATTGTTTTCTAGACGTTGTTTTTTTTCATCAGAAAGAATTTTCTTGCAATATCTGCAGTCATATGCGTATAAATTCTGCTCAAATACTTCTAGACCTGACACACACCGAAATTAAGCGGCGAGGTAATTTTTGGAGTTCTATAAAATTTTCTTTCTATGCATTCCGAGCGAATTATCGGGCCTGAAATCTTTAATATTTGTCCTGATAATTCCACCAAGTCCGGGGGTCTGCTGCAGCCCTATCATCCTTCTTGACTCGTCACGCCTCCGCGCATTCGCACAAATCTACCTACTCTCTGCTCTCTAATAGACGTCCCCCCGCTTATTAATTTTTGAAAATATTTCCAGAAGGTTCCAAACAATAGCACTATTAAGGCTTTTTTCCAACCCTCCCCGTCTATAAGAGAGCAGAGAGTACATACATAAAGTGTTTTTTTCAAGCATGTATACATACAATACATTCAAACCATATTTACTTTTTCAGACTCAATATAACGCTTAGATAGTGTACCGTGTTTTTTCTTTTATAGCTAATACATGATGTTGCTTTTAACCAATTAGTCAATTGACAAAATCACCTTTTCCCCCTTTTCCCTCCGGGTGTAGTAACAACTAAGAAAAAAGAAAGGAATAGAATTGTTATAGTTTTTATAAAGAATATGTCGATAATGGTCCTTCTGTTTGATTTAATGGCTGATTCAGCTATATAATACTTTTCAACCTGTCGGTTATATTAATCATGATAGCAATTATAAATATAGTCCAATGACAACATCGTTCCTATGCTTAATCACATTTCCTTCTTTTGAAGACGAACAAAGGATGTAATGATTAAGATTGACAGTTGTATAATGACTTGTTCAATTATTCAGTATTTTGTATTCAATAAAGAAAAAACATATATTTTTGATGTATTTCGACGTATAATTTAAGTCATCTTCGGAAATGAGGATAAAAATTAATTGTACAAACATAAGATTCTAAAAAACGTTTTTGCTTACAATGGTAAAAATATTAATAGAAATAAAACAAATAAGTCTGGGGGATAATTCGAGTTTTTTTAAGGGAACCCTCTTTGCTTGCAACGTAATCTTTTTGCTCAAGTGTGATTTTGAGCATTTTGAAATATAATGACACAAATCGAAAAAGAAAAAGATTTCTTCATCATAGTGAAAATCTTCAATGTCAAAAATCAAAAATATTTACATCGTTGGTAAGCAAATTTGATATTGATCACCTAAGGAGTCTTTGGACAATTAATTGGGTTATATCTTTATATTTTACATTTTGTACTACATATACTAGTTCATGGCCATTTTATGGCCGGATATCTTATCGACAATAAATCGAGTTGGGCATTCTAATTAACAAGACAAGACATTATACGAAAATGATGTACAAAGGACGAGATTGAAAACATAATAATAACCGAGTTATTGACACAATAGCAAAAAGTACGAGGTGTCAATATATCCCCAATAATTACCCCCTAGAGATGGAATGCTCCATACACATTATACCCATGCCAGAAAAGACCATTAGTCCACTGGTTCGATCGGTGATTGCATGAGAAGGCCAAACTCGAATTCTTTATGTTTTATTTTGTGCATACTTTGATTTCAAAAAGAAGGTTTATTTAAATTCGAATTGATAATATCTTCTTATAGTAGCTTATAATGGCCTATACGTATCATGATTTCCAGCGTAAACTGGAAAACATTAAGAAATAAATAGAGCTAAAATTTTGAAAACTTTCAAATGCAACAAAATCAATGTGTGAAAATGCTTTCTCATCGTACAAAATTTCAGCTCGATTTCCTGTCGGTAAGATATGCGGCTTTGTATTAAGTTGCCCATGACTAGTTTTAATTTGTCTTTTATTTTCTATAAATCATGAATCAATGAGGTTTGGTCCATTTTGGTCCATTCTAGTATAAAGTGCATTTTCAAAATGTTAACTATGTTTAATTTTCTGATTATTTTTTATTGATGATTTGTTAGACTAGACCTCATTCTGACAATATTACGGGCATTTTCGTTTCTATTTAGGACTCAAAATTTGGATCTAATTTCATGCTTGTATGCCCTTAAAGATGAGCATGTTTTAACAATTTTTAAGGCAAAATATTTTTGATGAAATTTCAATGTTATTACCTTACCCCCTTCAAATTTCGCATGCCTTAAATTTTCGCTCCCTTTAATTTTCGCCCCCCTTGGGTGAAATTTTATACATGTCAAAGTCAGTAAGTTTGCACGTAAGTTCGCACCATTTAAATTTCGTTCCTTTTAATTTTCGCCCCCTTGTGTAGAAGTAGAGTAAGAAGTAAGGTATTCAGTTTTTGTCAAGGTCTATTTTCAGATTAGCTATGCTATCCATGACCGTTCCAATTGAAATTGGCTACTTACCTAATCTATTTTCATGACTAGTCCATCGACAAAATGGCTTACTCATTTCATTAAATTTATGAGTACGCTGACTGTCAAAAGATTTTTTATCTTCGGAAATGTTGCACCTGTATATAAAATTTTACTTTGAAGTGGTTCTAATGTTTGTTTAAGATGCTATAAGTGCCAAGAAAGTTGTTTACATAAGAACCTGCTTTGTTATTCCAGGTATTTAGTTCTCAGCAGCAGCGACTGTGGTTGGAATTTTGTAAAGAGCATGTCTCTATTTACCAGCTTAATTTTGTAAAGAGCATGTCTCTATTTACCAGCTTAATTTCAATATATGAAGACGAACTATTTTGGTAAGTGAATTAATTACAAGACTTGATTATCAAACATATTGGCAAATGAAGAAAAGAGGTAAAGTCATTGTTATCTGTAATGCCTAATAATGTTATTCATCCAGTGGCGTCGTGAAGGGATGAAAGTGTGTGTGTGGGGGGTGGTGTACAAACGAATCGAAATCCGACAGTGTAAATAACCAATTGTTTTATCATTAAAATAGATACTTCCGTGAAAACTAACTCAAGAGCCGACTGCTTTCGAAAAATATACGACACATGTAACCAAAAATCCGACAGTTTAAGCTAAATAACCGATAAAATTAGTCAAAATTACGACGAAACAAGCAAAAAATACGACAACATTAGCCAAAAATCCGACAGCTTGATAAAAATCCGACGAATTGATAAAGGTGTTACACCCCCCTACACCTCCCTAAAGCAACGCCACTGTTCATCTAGGCAAACACCCTGAACAAGTGTCCCAGTAGAAAACACCCTATGAGTTCTGAATAGTTTTCCGTGTGAAAAAAATTAAATTTCTGAGCGTCCCCGGTGGTAATTGATAAGAAATAGATGGTCCCCTGGTAGGGCCTCCCCTATGAAACCCATTGTTACCTTACAAATATTTTCCCAGTCATAGCATTCCTTTGCCGGGGTACATGGTACTAGCTGATCAGGATTTAGCCAAGAAGCAGTTAACTTTAGACATTTTAGTAGATTGTAATTCAGATAGTTTTATATACCCAGCGCACATCCCAAGTAGAGACAACTTACTAAGCACTACTACTTGGGCTGGGATCACAGGACGACACACACAACATTTAACACTGAACAGTGTTACACTGTGTGACTTTCAAGCTAACGAAGCCGGAACAAGCTCCAGCTACATAGTCTAGTGGCTATTCCTACTTAATTTTATTCGTTTATAAATCATATGCCTCGGCGAGGACTCGGACTGCAGTCAAAGTTGTGATAACTTATCAGTTAGGTTTTGAGGTACGGTAAGTACTTATTTAATTTTTTATAAATACTCTGTTGACATTATGCACATTATGAAATATTTTATTTCGCCAAGAAAGTTTAATGCTTTAAATATTGAAGATGAACAGTTCTTACTTTAAAATAAGTTTTTGAAAACAGGGCCTAATGATCTGGCTTATAGACTGGATCTGACTTTTTTTTTCCACTCACACTTAAACTACCCCACATATAACATAAATGTCAACTGTTACGGATCGCATCTGATTAATTATTCACATAATAGTTAATTATTCATTTCAATATAATCTAAATTACTACTGCGTTACGATCTAATTATCTTTAAACATTATAAAAAAATATCAGTCAGGGGCATGGAGAGGTGGGAACTTAAACTAGTCCATTGAAAAGGAAAAGAAAAAATCTGATGAAAATTTTGACAACTTTTTTTATTTTTATTTCAAAAAACACTACTTACTCATTTTCAAATTTTAAAGCTTTTTATCTTATGACGTCATTGGGAAGGATCAAAACTTGCTGACGTCAGTAGGAAATTATTTTTAGATAATTATCCATGTAAGAAGGAATATATCATCGCTCAAAGTTAGTAGTAAGTAGTTGACATTTTGTCTATGAAAAAAACATGAGCATTATTGAGTTCCTAAATCGCTGTTGTTGGTGATAAAATATTTATTAAAAAATACGTTAAAAATGACAATTTCTTTATTTTGTATATTTTTGCGAGAAAGCAAATGAATACTATTATTTTTCGTGAAAATCTTTTTACAAAATGGGTTGTGGCCAAATTGTTGAGGTATGTTTCTCTTTTTATTGGTTCTTACTAGAAGAAGGTTTTTTTTATAGTCCAGTCAGGGACTTCGTTTCGTTCTTTTTCACGCCAATGTGTCAATAAAGGATTCGACGTATTGTGTCGTTTTAAATAAATTAATTTATGTGTTTTACCTATTCATCCAAAAAACTAACGGTTCTGCAACTTACTCGTAACCCTTTCCCCTTACCCCATTTATCATACTACCGAGTCGAGTCCTTGTTTTTGTTTTTTAAATGTAATTTTCTTTAGTTTTATTGTACTTATGTTTGTATTTCTCCTTCAACCGTAAATAATTAATAAAAAAACTTACTCCTTAGTCAAAACTATCTTCCCAAGATTCAAACAGAACTGTACTCTTCTCTTTGTGTGAGTAGACTTATGGGACGTCTCCAAACAAGCTTTATGACCCTTGACAGTCAATGTCCGCTAAGGATTTGCCCCACTTCTCCACCCTAACACTAAACTTAATGGTAGAAATTATCGCTAAGCAGACATGAGCTGACCCCCGGCCATTACCTGTAGCGGATCAGAAAATCTGTTTGGAGACGTTCCTTCAAGCATATTGAAGTTGAAGCTTAAGAGACATTAGTACAGGGAAGAAATAAGCAAAATATAGAAAATAAGGAAGAAATAAGTACTTTCCATTGTTTTTCACCATTAAACAAAGATGCACAATTTGGAGAAACAGGGATGAAATAAGAAAAATAGGAAAAAAGCGTCGTGAAGAAATAATCAATGGTCTTCACTTGTGTCTATTCAGTGTATTCACTCATCGCAGAGTGGATATTTTGATTTTTTCAATTCACGAGTGAAATCATCTTTGAAGATAGTCAGAAAAAGGCTCGGGTCCGCGACTGGCCTGTAAGTGTGCCCAAAAGTCCGAATTTTTTCCCCATACCATTTTCCAATCTCTTCCCTATTTCTATTTTGTTGAATTTTTCCCCCTCCCCGAGGGGGGCGGTTTTGGACAAAATATTTTCCTGTGGCCTATACTATGGTTTAGTTATACTCCAGTTCAAAAAAAATCTATTTGATATAAAATAAAAGATAAGTCACAAGTCTGAATCGTCCTTTACATCGTCATTGTGACATTAAAAACACCACATCCTCTTATGTAAACGTCTATGGTCAAAGCTATTGATAAATGTTATTGGATACATCAGTAAAACCAGATGGGTCACACTAAAGTGGTGGTTGGTCTGCTGATCAATTAACATTTGTCTCTGTGGATTCCAAATATTTTATATAGTGATACTATAACATTGTTTAATATTTAAATTTGTTTGTAAATGTCACATTCGATGGAAATCTTCACAAAAATGAATCATCAGGAACTGTTTATTTTCACTATTATTCAATTCAGATGGCTTTTATTGGGATTTCAAACATCTCACAATTCGGCTATTTAAGCCGTCCGATTCATTAGAAACTATAGCATCAGAAAGCTTATTCATTCAATTCAAAATGCCACAATTTGATGTTTTGTTAAACTAAAACTAAAACAAGATGAACCAACGAAAATCTTGATGATATAATTTCTAACCAATCAAAAAATGGAATTAGCCATGGCAACAATCGCTAACGTTTGAAAGAACAAAAAGGATATGTAACTGGATCCTAAGTTTTGAGATTTATCTGATCAAAATAACGAAAACCACCAGCATTGGTGTTGAGTCATCGTTATGATTCACCAGCCCTTTGCTTTTAATCTCCATGATTAGAAGAAAAAGCTTAGTACACGAACAAGTTTGAATTCATGTTTACCTAATGAGGTCTGGACAGAAGATTGGACAAACTGTGCTTTCATCTGTCTCGTTAACTACTACAAAGCTGGCAGAAAATTACAATCATACCCAAAACAAGTAAACTTTGATTATGATAAAAGCTGTTTTTCACGTATTTGTTTGAAAAAAAAATGATTCAAATTTTTATCATCAAGATGTTTGGGTCGGCTAAGTTAAAAACACGTGTATGATTCATTATTGTTATGCCAGCTACGATTAATAAGATAAATGGATAAATAACCTTGCGTTTAAAACTATGGACTCTCAATTCTAGGCGCCATTCGTTTTACATGGTAATTCCTCTACTACTCTATCAAATGAAACATTTCAAGGGCTACCTTACCTATTAATCTTTTTTTATTAATGGCCTTTTTATGTAAAGTAGAATCAAGGGGGTAAGAGCTACCTCCTTCCATGGCCACCTTAAGGTGGCCATGCTCCTTCCCTAGTTAACTTTTGATAAAAACATCACTTTGGCAGAAAAAGAAGCTGTATCTACTTTGATTATCAAAAATATAATCTAGGAGATGGACAATCGTTGTTGGCGTTAGCACTTTTCGACAAGTTTTTCACTCTTTTGAGCAGAAAAATGCCCCTTTAAAAGGTTTTTGACCAGAAATCCAAAATCAGTCCTTAGCCTCTCCAAATCAAATGAAAAAGTGTAAAATTAGTACAATCTAACAACTCTTCCTCGACCATCCTCGAATTATTTGATGAGCTAAGATTTAGTTTTTTATGTCTGCCATATCCATGATTCAAGGATTTTAAAAAAAAGCGTGAAATTTCGAAGATTTTGACACTTTTGGCGCTGTGTTATTATTGTCGCTGCTAAATCCGCCATGTTGGTGATATCGCATGCTTGGTATTATATGCCTTTTGATAACCTCGGATATTCTAAAAGGAGTAAAAAAAAAGGAATTTAAATTTTTGATGTATTTTTTTCTTTTTTATTCTTCAGTCGTCAAGTCAAAATGAAACCCTGTTGTCATTTCGATAAACCTCTTGAATTATTCATGGTGGCTTGTTGTAAAACATGATATATGTTTCAACAAACAAACTTTTCCATGTCAACACAATGATGTTAAAATTGGTCGATGTTATGGAACTATTTCTTGACGATAAGTGTTTGAGTCACAAAAGCTTCTCCTGATTTTGCCTTTTGATTTGTTGGAATTTACCTCATCAAGATAACAGTACGACTGGTTGTTTTTTAATCAATCCAAAATCTGAGTTTGCTTTAAAAAAAAAAGAAATTTGTAAAAAAAGACCAACTTCCTTATTTTCATGATGTGTATACTAAGAATATGATAAGAATATGTCAGGATGAATTTGGCCAAAAAGTTAAGAATAATCTTAAAACAAAAAAACACTTTTCTTATAAAAAAAAAGCGTGTAATTAATTTCCCCGGTCATCTTCTACCTGACCGCGGTGATTGTTTTATCAACTGAATCAAAGAACTATCTCGCCTCGGTCAGAATTGATTGTTAATGAAGGAAGATTATTTTGCCACGTGTCTTGAGAATATTAGCTTAAATGTATAGATAAAGTTAATCTGACAACTGCACCTTGTTTTTGACTAAGTGTTACTAAGCAACGGACTCGTACCGCTATCTAAATATCCCATTTATCTGCCTTTCATTTGCTCCTTTTCTTTTCTATCCTTATCGAAAAAGAATAACAAATCCCTGTCGAGTTTACCCTGATAATGGTTTATTTTTACACAACTTTGACAAACTTCATCAATAATACATGAAAATTTGTTGTTAGAATGTGATAGATAAAAGGGAAAACAAGTTTTTTGAGTGACAAAAATCCGTGCTGTGTCATGTATGCTTAAACACACGAAAACATGACAAGAAATGTTAGGAACAAACGAAGCACGAAACTGTGACCAACTCAACCTTTTTTCTTTCACATATTCCCACTCACCGTAGCTAGTTCCTGTATTTCGGCATCTTTATTCAACAAATTTGTCATGAAAAAATAGGCATGTTAAATATAAAGTGCCCTTTGCGCTTGAAAAAAGATGCATAACTGCGCTTATACCGAAGTTATGTTGTACAAAATGATATGGACTGAGGGCAGGAATACATAATATTTGAAATTCTAGCTTTGCGCGTTGCGCAATTCTTTGTTGACAGTGCGCGTGTCGAAATTTATTTTCGTTTTTCACATGTTTTATACATGCCCATCCTTTTCTTATGCACGTCAAACCACATGTTAAACGAAAATTAAAATCTTTTTTTTTTTACTGCTCATGATATTTCCGTGTCATGTGCATATGCATGAAATGGAGACGAACTGAACGAAACGATTGAATTGGAATCCCTTTCTTCTTTTCTATACGCATACACGCTATTTTTGATAAGAAAGTTAGGATTTATTTATTATTGAAAGCTTTCTTAGGATATCAGTGATTTTATTAATAGTATCTTTCTTAGACCAAAAACAAAATATGTGTGGTTCCGGTTACATAGGTTTGACAGGGAAGGGTCGGTCGGCCGGATTTATTATTTTTATTTTATTTTTTATTTTATTTTATCCTATCGGCTTATAGGGAAAAATGCCTCCATATTTTGAATACTTATTAAGGATGGAACATTATTCGGACGAATAGATAAGTGTTTCCTCGCTAGACGTTCCCTTTAACCCCTAACAATAGATGATCAAAATGAAAATCACGATTCTTCCTTCACAGATTTTCTTATTTTTTGTCCGTCTTATAGTAATGACTATATAGTAATGAAAAAATTTGCTTCTATTCTTCCTTTTTTGGTATTACTCCAGCCTCTATTTTTGGGAAGCTCGAAAATGTTAGGCTAAAAAAAGCTTTGTTTCGGCGCTCCGGCGCTCCGCTTTCTCATCTGGACGGCCGCAAAATTATTATTTGGGGGAATATTATGTAGGAAAAAGTCATTGAATTATGTCGAATGTCATTTTTTTTTCCGATTTGCTTGAACGAAAAGATATTTCTGTATGCGGCAGGGTTATACGAAAAAGATTTCTTACCGGGTGGTGCGCCGGAAACAAAGCTATATTTTCTTGCGCCCCAATGATGCATTTGATATTTTTTGCAAATCTGCTTTTCGAAAGCCCAACATGTTCTCTCTTTATTTTTTTTCCTTTGAAGATTTTAGCAAATATATTTTCTATGAAGATTTTTGAAGAGAAATTGAGTTGCAGAAAACAAAAACAAAAGTTTTAGAAAATAAATGACGAGTGATGTGCCATAAGCGACTGTAATTTCGAGACAGACATTAATTGGGTACCCCTTTTTGAAAACTTTAAATTTCTACTACAAAGCATCGTTTTTTTATGAGTCATGCTCATTAATATTTTATCAATAGTGCCAGTAAACAGAGTGCAGTATTAAGAAAAGGCGTGGAGAGTCGATATTCTTGTCGGCTGTTGGAAAACAATTTCAAGACACGAGATATTCCTTTTTCGTCGGTTCCTTTCTTTAAGCAAATTGTGTGTTTCTCGTTTTTAAAATTTACACTTCAAACTTAATTCTACTTAATTCTACTAATGTACAGATGTACAGTATAAAAACAATTCCAAATTAATGCAATATTGTGTTAGGATAAATATTCTATCCACAAAACAATAGACAAGTAATTTGTAGGAATTGGTAGAACATTTCGACCTTATTCTTATTCTTATGATTATTACGATGACAAAGTCTCAGAGTCTCAGAGTCTCATTTCGAACCAGAATATTCAAAAGGTTCCTCAAATATCACATATTCTAAAGGTTCCTCAAATATCACATATTCTAAAGGTTCCTCAAATATCACATATTCTAAAGGTTCCTCAAATATCACATATTCTAAAGGTTCCTCAAATATCACATATTCTAAAGGTTCCTCAAATATCACATATTCTAAAGGTTCCTCAAATATCACATATTCTAAAGGTTCCTCAAATATCACATA
>JAUKPT010004604.1:0-10986 GCA_032273505.1 Nanomia bijuga
TGTGTGTGTGTGTGTGTGTGTGTGTGTTAGAGAGAGAGAGAGAGATGCATGTAAATTATGTTTACTTTGGCTATTTGCCAATGACACCCAAGAGAAAGGATGGCAAACAGAACATCGATGTAAATATAATATTTGCCCAATTTGTCATCAGCTCGTTACATTTGTTGACTCATCAAAAAAAAGATAAAATTATGGATCTTTTTGAGACTTACAAAGGTACAATGGTGGTTAAAACCCTTAATTCATAAAAATGCACCTCAACTAAATTGAACTTTTGAAATAGCCGTGAACAATAAAAGAATTGCTCAAAAAGTAGGGACAATGAAGATGGATTCGCACAAAAAGGTATCTTACTAAAGGTATATAAATCGATATTATAAAATAAAAAATATAATGGGGAAAAAAATAGAATATTGAAAAAATAACGAAAGGGTTTTAGTGCGTTTAACGGTTTCCGATAAAAGGTTACTTTCTTCACACAGTCTTTGGCTTACTGTTGTATATTTTAAATGTGTAAATGTGTAAATATTAGTTGATATTTTTAGATATTTCTCTGCTCCAGGATTAGATCTCACATAAATATCTCAATCAAAACTTGCTTCTGACTAGTAAATAAATAAAAAAATAAATAGATAAACATACTGAACAGAAAGAGAGATAAAAAAATATCAGTCTAAACAAACATACGAGCAAACCACAGATCGAATTCCTTCACGTAGTTAAACTAAAAAATGGTAATTCTAATTCAGACAAAACCTGTTAAAGTCAATAATCTATATTAGGATTTTTTTTCAAGAAAGTGGTTCTGATTTTTTGACACATTAGGGCTCTTTAACCGGTTTAGCAACAGAATCTTCACAAACTACAAAAACACAGTCATCGTAAATAAGACTTTTGACCTTTAAAAATTGTCGAACATCAAGAAGAAAAGTAGTTGTTTCTAATTCACTGAATATTTTTGAAGGTTTTAAACCATTCACACATGAGAGTTTTTGGAGCACTTTTGGAGCAGCCATGTCACAAAATATTCCTTTTGGACTAGATCTAGACAGTTTTTATTTCACAGAATTTTTGTAAATCTATTGTAAAGCTGTTTTAATGTGGACAATTTTGCATCTCAAAACGCACATGCAATTTGGGGTTACAAACATGCAAATGTTCTCGGTAGGCAAAAATATATCTACTTGTTATTTCTCTCTTACGCTTTTTATGAAATCAACGAAGCCTCTCCCGTTCTCTAATGATTTGATGTGATTTGCGTACGTCTAACCAGACAGGATTTGATCCGTAGCATCACGCTGTACGAAGAAAAAACGGAATATATTAGAAAGCTAAGAAAAGCTAAAGTACTTGACTTTTCTATTTAGTGAATCATTGCAAATGAATACAATTGTTTTGCAAAGATTGTCTTATCAAGCTAATTTATCTATTTATTCTATCTTTTATTTTTTATTTGTCAAAATGAATTACTGTTCAAAAAGAAAATCTGATTTTAGAGAACCTTGGTGATTATTGGTTAACATTTACATCAAAAATAACCTAATGCTGATTGGTTTTCTAAAGAATATGATAGTTTGGGACATTTATGGAACTCAAAAGTATGGTTTATGGTTTACACTTATGATTTAACAGCCATGCAAAAAGCTCTTTACGTGCTTTTTGGGGCACTGGCTAAGATTTTTGTTTCGTCAGTTACCAGCTGACTACCCAATTCTCCTCACATTGGATTGGTCGCGTCGGTATTACTAAACTATAGTGGAAGTGTCAGAAGATGACTTAACACTACGCCTTGGTTTAGTGATGAAGTGTAACAATCAGGTATTTCATGGATAATTTAGCAATTTATTTTTTTTTACATCACACCATTTGTGGCACGACAAAAATTAAAAAACTAACTACATACCAGGTCTTCATTTTTAACATATTTAGGGATATGTACGTCTCTACAGTGTATTTTCTCATGTATACTTCAATAAGTCTTCAGCAAATAAACAAGATGCATACGAGGTTGTAAGACAAATATTTCCAACATGTTTGTTCCATATTAAGACATTTGTTTTGAGTTGGTCTAAATATAGTACCACAAATATGCTAGGATGTTTACCACTCAGTAAGATGGCGAATTCCTTATCTTGAGTCCTTTTTGATGCGTTGAGATAGAAGGGAAGGAGTATCAATATGTAGTAATTTGGACAATTGCCCGTACCTAAAAATTATTTCTAAATACCCTATATATATATGTATATATCCGATAGCATGACATCTTTATCGGATATTCATATTTTCTGTCGGACAAGTTATAAAATGCAAGCTGCAAAGTTCTTGCGTCGGGAATATCTGACGTTTGAAAGTCTGTTGATAGTTAGTATACTTGTCAAGGATATTTATTTTGACAAAAGTTAGAATATTCTTTATTTTTTCATGATAATTGTTCTCGGAGATAGCATACCTTCAATCTTAGGTTTAAAGGGTGACACCTTTAGGGAAATCAGTACTTTTTTTTCATATTCGATATTTTAAAGTTACAAATATTCTTAAGAAATAGAAAGTTGTAGTCAGAATGTGACAACTTTTGATGTCTTTCTTTGAGTAACATTGAAAATAAAGAAATTTAAAAGAATAATTAGTATGATGATGAGACACCAAAACAAGAATTTTTTGTCAAAGTTGTTATAGACTTTCCCTACTAGCTTCTATATGATTTTAAAGATATTCTATTGTGTTTTTCAGGAATCTTCTAAGAAAATAAATATTTGAGGCTACTTTTCGCTTTACTCTATCGAAATCCTTATCCAGCCAAATTCATAAGATATAGTTAGAATCTGCTAGAATTTCTAACAAAAATCTTCTGCGTTCTATCGGGTTCGTTCTTACTAGCTTAGGATACGTGCGGAACTTTTTGTCTTTAATCGGAGAATTTTAAATCTATTTTCGTTGAAAAAATTAAGAAAAACGCGAATAAATATATATGTTGACAGGGTTATCAAAATTGATATCCCTAGAGAAGTTGCAAAATTTATATTCTTTTCATTCATATAATATGAAAGAAATAAGCTGCTTTTGACTTATAATCTTTTCATTCTCTTTTGATAACTCATCATTTAATATTCATACAATTTCGATTGGAAACCTTCTAGCGCGTTTCTAAGCATGTCTGAATTATACAAAAAAAAAAGGTAGTAGATACACGCACTGTCACTGTCTCAAACATGAATGGATCATGCTTACCGGTAATGACATAAGTCCATATTCCAGGTAATACCATGAAGAAATATTTTCAAAGGGCGGAGCTTAAATAACATAAATAAAGTCCAAATGCGTACTTAGATAAACACAAAAAGAAGCTAAAATAAGACATTTTTTTGTATTGCGAAATCTTTTTGACGTAATAGTTGAATTTTTGAAAAGCTTATAGGTAGACAATATCGAAAGGTTAAAGTATAGTGCTTTTGGAAAACAAGACATGTACACATTTTTTGTGATGTTATCACGTATTTGCAATTCATATGTTACAAAATGTGTCACATATTCTGAGTTGACTTGTCATTTTGTACAGATGATCTTAATTCCATACAGTACATTGCTCGGACTGCAAAGAATGAATTTATGAAATAGCTAGAAAAAAACCACCATAAATGCCACATATGCCAAGTGAATGTAATCCACTATGACAAAAGTCAATTCCTGTCACGCTGTCGGTAACTAAAGTGCAAATAACGGTTAAGGATGAGACATAAACATAAAAAAATAAAACGGGGCGAAAAGTATAGAAGAAATTTATTCTAATAATCGCAAAAAGACAAAATATTTGTTTAGCAATAAAATATTCAGGGTCGATCGGGATACTCTAAAGAGTCATACGCGTTTTTTTATAAGAAAGATAAAATTTGAAAAAAGAAAATTGGCACTAGACTTAACGGTCCCAATGATTGAGGCTTGACAGTAACAACTGGACATGAAACCATAATCTACTATGCCTAAGTGAGGAAGGGATGGTATCCATTCCACCGCAAACCAACAACAATTATCTATACTTAAGTATGAGAGGAGTGCAAAAAGCAAATTAAACAGCTTGGTTTCAGCTTGGTTTCAGCTTGGTGTCAGTTTGGTGTCAAGTTGTATGTGTTGATTTTGACAACTCGTCGATGTCCCTTCGTGACAAACCAACCAGCCTACGTCGTTGTGTCCATTTTTCTCTTATCTTTTTCTCGTTTCGCATTTTTGTACATTTCCATCACGTTTTAAAACATTTTTTTATACAACTCTATTTTTGATTGTACCTGTGTAGGAATTAATGATTTTCAGTATTCTCAGCTGAGATTTTGTCTACTGTTTTTCTTTACTGAATGGGATATGAATAATTTGTCTTATGACCATATTTCATTTTTATTTTTCAGAGATTTTTAATGTTATATCAACGAAGTATCAAAGAAGGAAACCAAAGGAAGGAAGATGAAGGAACAAGTTTTATCTAAATATTAAAGTTACACAAATATCGTGTACTTTGATTGTCACTGGCTTCTACTCCAACGAATATGAGTGCAAAACCAATTGAAATACAACCAAGTGAATTCTCTATCATTATGGCAAATCACGGGATTATATTTTGAGCTCACGCCTCCATCTAAATTTACACCATTTAGATCTACTGTTTCTTCCAAACTAAATTAGTTCTGTCGGTCTTAATCGGTACTGGTTGTAAGGAAATTAGCATCCTCAGAGTAAATAAACAAATCAAAGTGTTTGGACAAACATTATATCCGTCGCTATGTCAACAGAAAATGATAGCGATATGTTACCCAACTAAGAATTGATAACAAAGCAATATACTAAAGAAGAAAATGAGACTGTAAATACAATTGGCCGAAGTTCATAAAATGTTCATATAGTCCCATTAAGATTTATAGAAAAAACATTTATTTACAAATTTTGTTGAAATCTCTTTTTGAATGAACTGCGGCCGAGAAAAAGTCTTTATAACTCGACAAATAATGGAGAAACGAAGCAAACATCAAGTATGAGGAGGGAAAGATATCCCGCCACAACCCCACTGACCACACCAGAACCCATTGTCTTTCGATACCTGAGGAAATGCCATAAAAAAACTCAAAAATCTCAATCGTAGTAGTATACCATTGATTTCTACCGCAATAATTGTATATTTGACAACTGCAGAGAGCGCGATAAAATCCATCATTTTCTGTAAAAATCTTGGGAAAATAATTGACCGATTCATTGCATTCCAACGCAAATATTATCTAAACCAATATTTTTCTAGAAAGGTTTTAGACTTAAGAGAGGGCCAATAAAAACATCATACCATCTCTCACATTTGTTATCGAACGGCCATAAACAGCTAGAAGGTTCAACATAGCGCACTGACGATTCCAAATTGTGGACGCAAAATAAAAGTCTTGAGTTAATATTTCTTTTGGATAAAACTGGTAACAGATAAGGAAAAATACCATTTCGGTCACACTTCGATGTTTCGTAAAAATCAAAAATGATAGAAACGCTTCTACAGGAACCAATTAGAATCTTGACGATGCAATCTTCAACCAATAAATCGGCTGATTGATCCCTAAGGGTATCTTAGAAAAGTGGATACATCAATTGTTGGAAAAAGCGTCACACAAAAGAGTTGAGCACTTCATGAGAAACTCTTTTATGACACTTTGATTTGCAAGTTTGTCCAAACATTTTTATCTGCAACCTGAAAACAGCGGGCCTAAAGAACAATATTTTAAGACACTTATTTCCATAAGAATCTAAACATTATGTCTGTTTGTAAAAGTGAAATTAGCCAGAGGGGAGGGTCTGTCAAGGCTGCAGACCCCCTATTCCCTAGACTAAAAAAGAATCGGGCCCACACCCCTAAAGAAGTTTTATATTCCCCTATGCATATGACGGAATATCCTGTATCGGCTGCCAGGTGGCTATCATCAAACCCATCAAGAAGATGAAAAATTCAGAAATAACTACCGAGCAAAACCACTGGACAAGTAAAAAATCTGAAATATTCACCGGGTTGCTTATAAATTCAGAAATATACATCGAGCAGGTCAATAAAACAGTAATTATCACCAGGAAGGTCCACCAGGTAAGTTTTCCCGGCATCTGACACAGAATGTCAAATTTTAAAAGATAAGTGATTCTGTTAATGGTATATGTTTCTCTTATAACGTCACACCTAAAGGAAAGCTGAAGATAATACTCTATAATAGGAAAAAACAGTTTTCACGCGCTGTATCGTAAACTATGAATAAACATTTGCATACAACTACAATGGATCGACCTTTTTCTAGGAAACTTCTAGAAGTTCTCAGAATCACAAGACTCGTAGAGATCTTAATGAACGTAACAGGGGGAAACAATGTGTTTACGAGCGCCAAACAAATGTTTTTGTTAGTTTGATTACCTGGAAGCAACGTAATAGTGATGATATCAATTAGATACTAATCATTAATATCAATCTCTTCCTTCGTTAAATTGCTTACTTACATATTTCGAATAATTGTCTACACAGGGGGTATATACTATACATGTGAGTAACACCACCGCTAGCTTCAAGCTTTACTTGAGATTATTTGTTCTCTGAATTTTATCTAAACTTCTATCAAAAATATTTTGTTCTGTTTTTAAAAAAAAGAATACGCAAGATTTTAGGAAATTTACTTTGTTCAGACATCATTTTTTTCAAACACTCGATGTTCCAGGGTAAAGCTTGTACCCCCAAACTGCGATATCGTTGTATAAAATCCACTCTTTTTACTTCTAAAGAATATTATCGAGATAGAAAAGCATCAATATGATTTTTTTTACAATTTTACATTTCAAAGTAAGAAGACTTCACGTAGTGTGTCAAGAATGAAAAAAAGTTTGAAAACGACGTACAAAAAATGAAAAGTTTAAAGTCCAATATGAAATCTAAATCTAGCCTAGTCAATTTTTTGAAATTTATTTGGTGCTGATATTTTCCCTCCTTTTTCTTTTCTCACTGAATCTGTTGTAATGCCTTGTTTATTTCTAAAATCAGAATATTTGGGTAGCATAGTATAACAAAATTGTGTTCGTGTTATCACGGCACCAGACAACGTCTTATAATCGACCACAGTGTTAAAAATTGAAAAGATAACGTCCAATGCTTGATTTCTTACCCTCTTATTTTGAATCACCCTTATAAATTATGTATGATAACATGTGTAAAAATTATGGAAGACGTAAGGAAACATGAAAACACATTAATTTATTATTATTCTTTGTAGATTTCTGCACAATGATTTTGCCAGATATAGCTACTCAGAATATGCACGTAAACTTCCTCTCATAAAAAGTAACTTGTAAATTCCTGGATTTAGGGACAACCATTAATGGGCAATCAAAAATTTAAGGGGGCAAAACGTAATAATAAACAATAAAATGGGATTTAATTGGATTTTCTGAAGATTACTGGAAGGGGGCTGTTTGTTGAGAGAATTCTTTGCCACCCGTGCCCCTCCCCCTTAGCTACGTGCCTGTACACATGCGCCTCTTGATCAAAGTCTGGAAAAAGGTCTTAAAGGATATTTCATTTCATCTGACGGTAAACAATTTTCAGAAAATACTTGTTGCAGTGACAAGTTAGGACTTATTTTAACACTTTGAACTTTGGACAATACATGTGTTCGTGTGTGTGTTTATAAAGTGAGTGAAAATTAATCAAAACATCAATAAACAGATATAAAATATGGAATTTTGAAAATTCTTGTTTTGATATTCGATAGTTTCTTTGATATGCACGAAAAAAATATAGAAGGGCCGTACTCAGATTGAGATTAAAGTAATTGCCTAATTTGTTGAAGAAAACGACTGGAAACTATAGTTATATTTTGATCATTCTCTATCAAGGACTTATAGATGTTTATTAGGCCCTGCTTTGGGTAAAAAACCTTGTTTAGTTAAAACTTTTGCGATGGCCGAGGGACTAAGTCCAAATTCATGAGTTTGATAGATGTAGTGATATCATTTGGCAATTATGATGTTAATTTATTCAGACGGAACGTGAAAAAAAATTATTTAATAAAAATGAAAAAAATCACTCAAAAATGTCACGTCTATATTTCTTTAAGTGATTCGCTCCTCGCATATCGACGATACCTGGACTTACAAGAAAATAGTCTTTTTGAACTTGAGCAGTTTCAGGAGTGGTATAGTCAATTTCAGTATTTTCATAATGTACATTGCAATGACATGAGTAGTCAATGGTTAGTTTCATTCAAAGTCCAAAAAGGGTAGTAGGTTTTCGAAACTAAATTGTTATTTGCATGGGCCTTTGGCATTTAATCAATTTCTTAAATCATAGTTTTTTACCGCTTGAATAATCAGATTTCTCTACACCAGGCATTAGTTGTTTAGTTCGATACTTCTATACTTTATTCATTTCAACTTTCTTTTTATTTATAAATATTCCTTGCAATTTAAATCTATAAACCTGGAAAACATTTAAAAAGAAATAAGAAATCTCTTCGAATTCCAATTCTTCAATCTCCGAAATAGGAGGTATAAGTGAAAAGTAAAGATATCTAGGAAACTTTTAGCATACCAAGTGAAAAGTTTGAGAAATCTATTATTTACACGTTTTTTAGCTCAGTCTAAACATGTTTCAAAATTAAAGCAGTCATCCTAAGTTACTTAGCAACTGCTCCATTTGTTATTAAGCCACATATATACTCGGTTGTTTGATATCGATTAGACTCAAAGCTCCTGCAGCCGCTTGACAGTTGCTTAATTTTTGCCTCAGGGCTTAGCAAATTAATCGGTAATATAAAAAAATAACCTGAAAGCTTTCCTGAAACCACCAATGCATAGCCTTCTCTATACACGGCCATACATCTTGCCGACAAAGAAATTGGGTCTTTTGGAATCAGCTACGATCAAACAGCGCTGCTCAGTGTATTTACAAGCATGTCCAGAATACGTGGGGACGAATTTATCTTTTGGTAGAAATTATTGGGGGAAATATGGGCCTTTCGTACTTTTTGCTACTATAGTCAATAAGTCATTTGCTTTTATATTTTTGGTCACGTGCTTTTCACAGCATGTACATATGAATATCATCTCTACTCTCAGTAATTTGCAAAATACCTATTCAACGCGTTCTTGAGTTATTGGAGTTTTTATCAGAAAACCTGTTAACATTTTATCGAAATAACAGGTTAAAAGGTAGTACATACGACTAGGTATAAACCTTTAATTTGTCTCATTGTAACAAGAATGTATTTATTGATTAATGACATTTCATAATGATAAAGCTTTTTCTAATGAGGTATAGTTTGGTATTATGATGATGTAAAATGGAAAATAATGGTTAACTATAGAAACAGTACATAGCACGCAAAAGTATTTATTGACATAAGATAATAAAATGTAACAACAATTCGTATATTCAGTAAATCTCTACTTTTAGATTAACAAGGGTCTTATAAAACGAAATCGAAAGAGTACTTCAAAAAGCTTTGACGAATGATAACTGGTGAACGGACATTCATCATCTCATAGTACTCGGTCACGACAATGTCCTCCATAACACATGCATGCTGTAGAAATCAAGTGACTAAAAATATAAAAGCGAATGACTTATTGACTGTAATAGCAAAAAGTACGTTAGGGCCCATATTTCCCCCAATAATTTTTCCCAAAAGACAAATTCGTCCCCACGTATTCTGGTCATGCTTGTAAATTCACTGAGCAGCGCGGTTTGATCGCAGCTGCTCCTAAAATGCTTAACTCGATAGTTTGTTGGCAAGATGTATGGCCGTGTATAGAGTAGGCTATGGAGTGGTTAAGAGAAGAGGTATAGTCATTCGAGTCATCCCGAGTCATCCTCGTTAACGATATGTTTAGCAAAATCATTTTTTAATACTTATCCGGAGGGGTAAACTACTTCGAAAAAGGGGTTTGGGATTTGAAGGATTTCTGCGGATTTTTTTTTGTTTTGAGGGATTTATTTTCGAACGAACCTTACTTTCTTTGAAGAAATTTATCCCTCGTTTTTATCAACCTTCAAGAGCTACAACTTCTGAGATTATCTTTAAAATATGATATTTTTAGAACAATTTATCTGATTTCACTTACTACATTCGATGCATTCGATGAATACTTAGATGAAATTTGCATGATTTTATAATTCGCATTATGATAATGGAAATAGAAAATGAAGTACAATTACTTGAAATTGAACCAGTCAAAAGAAAATTGATGATGATTTGCAATATAAAATTGGAGAAAAGGAAGAAAAAAATTAAAAAAGAATCTTTAAATATAACTACTGAACAAATTTGTTTAAGAACTTTTATCAAAAGATGCTAAAATTAGTCATATTCAGCAGACCTATTAACCTGAAAACATGTAACCATGCATCGTTCTCTAATTCTTATAAAAAAAACGTGGGGCAATTAACGAAACGGTTAAAAATAGTTTACCTTTAATCAAAAAGAGTAGCCTGACTTTCTAGAACAGCACTCGATTCGAGCTCTTAGCAAGTGCACGTCGGCAATGCCGACGGGTCGACCCATGCCATGTGAAGGAAATTGGGTAGTCAGTTGGTAGCTGACGCAACACTAGATGGGACTTAAGCCATTGCCTCGATAAGCACGTAAAGAGCTTGTGCATGGCTGTCCCATCATAAGTGCGAACCATTGACCATTAACCACGCACACGCCCTCGATACACAATCTATTTAACCAGAACTGAGCATAACGAGCTGATGTTAAAGTCTGTTCGGAAAGTCTAGACACTAAATTTAGAAAGTGCGATAACTCGGAAGATTTAAGTGCAATTTAAATTTTTTTTTGGAAATTGTAGGAATTGTGTAGAAGAATATTTTCTATGTGTCGAAAAGTGAAAAAGTCCAAGAATTCGCGCTAAAATGTCAAAAATAGGTTTTGCTAAACCAAGAAGACGGCATTTTTGATAAACATCACTTATATGAGTCGAACCGATAATTCA
>JAUKPT010004605.1:0-10986 GCA_032273505.1 Nanomia bijuga
TTTTTTCGTAACCAGTCGTAACCAATAGCCTTACACCTACCTACCATAATGCGGTTACGTAATAAGTGAATGGCCCCTATCCAGTTTGGTTTGTTCCTAGATTCCACAAAAAGAGACCAGAAACATTGTATCAAAAGTTTATTGGAGCTTGGATGCATTTTAGTGGAACATCAAATATAATAGACCGAAAAAAAACCACTGTTTGAATGTGGATTTATGAAAAAGCCATCGCTAATCAACATTAATGGCGAGACTAAAAATAACGACATGAAACAAGAACAGCCAACGAATTCAATCAATCGAGGAAAGCAAGACCAATTGAAATGACCGTAAATGCGTCGAATGCCTCTGATGAACAGTTAGTTTTAACGAGTGAACAATGCATTATAGAACACTTCTTGTCGAAATTAAAAGTAAGATGCTCTGAACTAATAAAAGACCCAGGAGCAGACAAAACATCGTTTTTAATGTCGTCATTGTTGACTGCTGCTAAATCTTACAAAAGTATAAGTGAATTATTGAGTAAATATGAAAATATAGTAAGAAAAAATCGAGAAATAGCAATCTGTCGAACACAATTGGTTCCCTTTGGAAAAATCTCGAAGACATTAAAGTTGATATAATTTCTCCTCTTGTAACTAAAACTGAGGCATCATTAGGATATCATATTCTCATCAAAAATGCTGAGAAAAAAGAAAGATTATAGAAGAGTTAATCAAATGAAATCGGTATCATCCGACATTTCTGCTGGGAAGATGATTTGCTTTAACGGGACCAATCTTACATGGCACGAAGCATTTACTAATTTAACGAATGACGTGAATTGTTATGATATGAATATATATAACATTGGGATGTGGATCAAAGATTCAGCTGCTGTAGAAGTCAAGCTACTTTTATCACAAGTAACAGACGGGAAGAAAGATTTTTTAAGAAGGCTTCTCGTCGCGTTTCCCTTACTTTTTCTCATGAAAGGAACTGGTGAGAAATTTGTAGTGAGGTGAATGAGTTGATAGTAATGGAAATGAAAGGCCAAGAGAAGTCTGATGACACTACATGTAAAAGAAAAGATGTAACAGCTAAAACTGGCTGGAAACGTGGAGTGAAGCCAGTCGAAGAGAAGTTCCCCGATATTCCTGACGTCTTGACGGAATTCATAATAAAGAAACGGTTATAAAGCATCAGAAAAAAGAATAGACAATGACATCATTTCGTGCGGTTCAGTTAAAGAGGTAAGAGAACATTTATTGGAAAATATACCAGGTTTGGCAGAGCATAGACTATCTATAAATACTGTTAGATATTTATTCAAGCTTGTAAACCGATGTCGTAGCTCATCCAAATATTACAAAGGCGTTGTCCAATGTCGTGTTCCTGCTAAAGACAACAGTGGTCGGTCTTCTGACGAGAATTCTCATCTTCCTCATTCACGTGTGAACGTGCGTTTAGAGCAAGCGCTCATGTACGAGAAGGAGCATTTACTTTTTAGTGCAGACGCTATGAACAAAATCTTAGTGGTAGGTGCACTTTGTGTATCGAGATACCACCAGATAAGCTTGTATATGGTAGATGATAAGCACAAGACAAAAGACCACGATTTCCCAATGGGCTACAAAATCATACCATGTGGTGAAATGATTCTTCTTAAAAAAAGGAGACACTCTTAGCGACATCTTCGGCGATGAAGTTGGATCTGGAACGAATGTTTTTGATGATGATCTGTATGAATATGACATCGTTGAGTTGGATGCTGGGTATGACAATGATGGTTGCATCAATGGTGATTCCACTCAAATAAGTCTTGATAACATAACTGAGATCCCCAACGTCCGGGAATCTGCAGTTTCTGTGGAATGCAAAAAAGATAAACTTGGAAGAGAACATGTCAAATTTTCCAGAACGGGTCCCGTTCTTTTCTATAACAGAAATGCTCAATTCCACAGCCAGACCATGGAGGCACATGCATGTGACTTTTTTCCATTGTTTAAAAGTGCTGTAAAGAAAGGGCGTTCGTGTATAGTAACGGTCCGGACATGGATCCTACTAATTACATTAACGAATATAGTGTAGGACGATTCTGGCAAGATACATGTGCGGATATGATCGTTACATCATATGTTGCGGGTCAGTCCGCATACAATATGATTGAATACGCCTGGTCTTCTCTGAGTAACCGTCTCACTTCTGTGAAACTTCATGCAGTTTTGGATGGGGAAGAAAAGCCTCTGAATAAACAATCAAATTTAACAGAGAGCGAATGGGCAGAAAAAGAAAAGGTGATGCTAAATAAAGCTGCAGATATATTGGGACAGCATTGGAATGTTTGTACATTTGATGGTCATGCTGTTGCTCCTATAACAGTTTCCAGTTCAAATGAGAATGATCGAACCTATTACGAACAGAATGAACTTCTTCGATTTTTGTCTGCTCCTCTCAGAGATTTTAATACAGATAAAAACTTGCAGAGAATGAGAATGAAATTCAAATTTTTTGCCAAACATGCAGTACGACGTCAAAACGAATTTATTATAATGAAATGCCAATTTTTTAAATCATCCGGACTTGAATGTGGTTTCTTCCAGAGATATCCACCTACTGCAAAACAAACTCTCGACCTACTGAGAAAATTCAAGGGGAATTTCGTTCAACCAACTCCATCTCAACAACATCCAGATCATTATCTCACCTTCCTCGAAACAATGTCTCTTGCATAGCTTCCAAAAGAAAATATTGGAGAGCTAGGAAAATGTATGATATGTCTTAATTGGTCATTCACGTCTAAAGCTGAGCAAGAGAAGCACCGAAAATTATTTCATTCAAAGTGTAAAGCTACAAAGGTTGTGCCTCTTGAATCTAGAATTTTTAAATGCAATTATAAATCAAATGATAAAGTGTGAGGCGAAACTTCTCAATCACAGCATTTGCTATTGAAACATAAGAAAAACATTGGACATTTTCGGAAACGTAGTTATATCGCAAACGCACAGACCGAGGAGAGAGAGAAAAAGAAGATGAACCACGGACAAGAATTTCGCTAAGAAAGTGATGATGATGAAAGTAGTAATGGTGAAGAGGAAGAAAGTAATATTGATGATAATGATGAAGTATCTGAGGAAAAGGATTATGATGCGGCAGAAGAAGAAGACGATGGGGAGTGATTATTGATGACGATGATGAAGTTGATGATAACGATTGCAATGCCTGACCTTGCTCAATTGAAGATTTTATCAAGAGAAAAATCAAAATGTTAACTGGGTGCAATGCATTGACTGCCCAAAATGGTTTCATCAGTTCTTCGTCAATCTGGATGATGGCGACCTCACTTTTAAGTGTCCTAATCACTAAAAATAAATATATTGTGATACCAAAGATTTGAGTCTTTTCTTTCTAAGGGTATATCCAGGTAGGATGGAATGAACTCTTAGCAGACCTCTAAACCCGTTAGGGAGGTGACTTCGAACTAATGTTGGGCCTAGCCAGACCATGAATCTTCATTTGAGTAAACTGTGCAGGCGAGGAAATACTTTCATCAAAAGTAAGATCGCGGCTACGAAAAGCGAACATATAACGTCCATGGATTAATTCATGGATTAACATGGGCTCCAATAAAGTCCATTGGACGTTATCTGTAGCCATGATCTAATTTTGACTCTCCCCTAAAGCAGGTTATCTGAAAAATAATTAGAATCCTAGATAGAGTTAATATATTACTCATTGACCAACTAACTCAGAGTTATAAAAGTGGCAACATAGCATGTGAAAAAGCATGTTTGGAAATATAAAATTATGAGAAAAGGCAAACAAACAACAAATATAACTACATTAATCCTTCCATATGTAAGGAAGATGAAAAAACTTGGAAATGCTTTCGCACCTCTTACGCTCCAAACATAAGTAAACATCCAGTGCTGCGAAGTAAAATTACACATGTTTGTAGCCCACGAGGTGCCATCCGATTTATCACTTTAATTATCACTTTGCCTTTCTTGTCTATCCAATGTACAGCCTATATATATAATTTTCTGATCGGTTGTCTGCTCACAGAAACTTTCATGTCATTAAAAAATGTTAGTAATCTCATCCTCGAGATCTTCTTGTGGGATATTAGCAGGAATCCCAGTTACTTCGAGTGTGTCACGTCGTTGGTATTGCGCGTTGAGGTTCATTCGCCTTTCTATATTGTAAAGTCGAAGGTTAATCACCTTTTTGTAGTCCTCTTGAATTTTAGCGAATTTATCATTTAGGCCAATAACCATTTGAATTCTTCTTTAGTCAAGTTAATTAATGAGGTGTTTTCTTCATACATTGTAAAATTAGCTAACAGATTAAATTTATCGCCCTTGGATATTTTGTTGATTTGTTCGAATTTGTTGGGTGTTTTTTTCTTTATCAGAACTTTCTGATTGAGACTATTGATTTTTGATTTTTGATTTTTTTTATGTATTGATTTTTTTATCTATGTTCGAATAGCTAGCGTACATGTAGATGCAATTTACTTAGCACTACTACTTTGGCTCTGATCACAGAACAACACTCACAGTATTATAGACCGATCAGAACCCGATCAGAACCCGACGTAGGACATGATTTGACTTGACAAACTCACGATGCCGGGACAAGCAGCTCCAGCTAAATATTAAATTGTTTAGTGGCTAATATTACTTAATTCAAAATATGTACAAATCATGTATGCCTCAACGAGGATTGACACCGTGGTTATATAGGTGAAAACATTTTTGTTTTTGTTTCAACCCAGGCGTACGAAACACATGTGTCCTTATGATATAATTGCTTCTTGCCTAGAAGCTGACTAAGTACTTTATATCCGATATCATGAGATCGCCTTGAATAAATCTGTCCACTAGAATATCTTAGGAACGATAGAGACCTGGGTTCCCGCAGTGAACCTCATCTCTAGCTTCGGTGTTAAAAAATACTATAATTAATTGCCATTTGTATATTTATATTTTGTTTTTTATGAAGACAAAAAACTGGTGGGACAGTAAAAAGTGCCATTTTAAAAATTTTACTTATATCGTAAAGTATATAAAAAAGAAATATTATGTTGGAAAGAAACAAGGATTCAGAATGGTACTCCTGAGTTTCCCATTCCTTCACCCTGTGCCTCTCCTTTTTTTTACATCTTTTTTTTTTCTTACTAAACACAATAAACATTAGGTTAAATAAGCTAAACAAGTAATGACAGATTATTTCATAACTATTTCACAAACTCAATTAACATATTTTTTATTTTTTCATTTTATACATTTTTATTATTTTTTTATTTTTTTAACAACTCAATGAACTTATTTTTTTTTTTTTTTTTTTTTTTGAGAATGAAGACATCTAGGAAGGTAGTTAATATATGGACGTTCCCTGCAAATTTCTTAACTAGGAAATTTAAAAACCGTCATTATTAACTACTATAAGGAGAGGCATGGCAAATACAGGAACGAACGATAACGTTTATTTAATGTCCCTAACTTTAACATAATGTACATGCAAAAAAAGAAGAATCAGGTTCGTAATTTCAATTAAAAAATAGGAGATATGAAGAGGAAGGAAGAGTATGCAGACAAGGTAGAAGGGTGATCATTAGATTGTAGCTAGCCACTGCCTTGCTCTTAACTAATACTCAAAGAGTCACTACAAAAAGTGTAAATTTCTTAACTAGGAAAGATCATAATTAGTTAATGAAATAAACATTAACTATTATAAGGAGGGGCTTGGGAAGTACAGAAAACGTAGGATTACGTTCATTTAAATATCCTTTGCCATGTCCCTAACTTGAAAATATCATACATCAAATTGCATATGAAAGATAAAACAAAGAATCAGATTCATTATTCAAAAAGGATAAACCCAATTTGGCCTACTAGTTCAGTTTTCAAGGCCTTTGTTGACAGTAATGCAATTCATAATCCAAAAAATATTAAACACCTAATTTTCTAATTGGGGTAAAGTTGATTGACTCATCACACCAAGAAAGGATGCCCCTTACATCAAATAAAGATTGCAATAATATAAATAAGAAATCGCTACCATTATCACCAGCACTGTCAAAGGCATTACAACTATCAAAGACCACTAAGGTAGTCAAAGGGCTGCAATGACGATGAAAGTGCAGAAAAGAATGGCATCTTTTAAAGAAAAAGAATTATTCATCAGTAGAAATGGCATGATTATAACCCCCTTCACTATCGACAATCGATCCAAACCATGTGCGATGAACGAACATGGGGAGTCGATGGTGTGATAGCAAAAGAAGAAATAGTCGAAGCATCTGATTTTGAGGCCGTAAATTTTAAAAAGAGAAACAGGATTTCATCTACTTATATAGAGCGGGACAAATTTCTAATCAGAAAAGGAAATCGATGTTAACATGAGAATTACCGAATGATTGCAACATAAGTATCTAAGATTATAATTTTAAGAGTAAGTGAATAATAGTTTAATAAAAATTAGTGCAAAAACGAAAGTTTTAAAAGTTAAGGAATTATGTTATTAGAAGTAAATCGTGCTAAAATTATAAGTTTAAAAGAAGAAAAAATGGTAAATTTGTGCTAAGATTATAATTTTAAGATAAAAATTAAACAGAAAATTATGCTAAAATTATGATGTTTAAACTTAGGAAGGGTTAAAGACATTGACAATATTGTCAAGCGTTACCCCTTATTTGTATCTACTACAAATAGTTTTTTCTGGGTTGTAAGACCTAACAAACAAATCAAGACGATTGTTGCCTGAATAATTGATGAGCTTCACATACCTCTCTTTTAACTCTAGCGTTAAACGTATGCTGTAGTTGTATTGAATTTGCATCT
Source organism: Nanomia bijuga (assembly GCA_032273505.1). Lineage (NCBI taxonomy): Eukaryota > Metazoa > Cnidaria > Hydrozoa > Siphonophorae > Agalmatidae > Nanomia > Nanomia bijuga. The sequence continues at coordinate 6,825 of JAUKPT010004605.1, forward strand.
CCCAGTTTATGATTATAAGCAATATTCATGATGTACTCCCTGAGTAAAAAGCCTAACCAGTTTCGTAAAATTATTGAGTGGGAGTTACCTGTTACACCAAAAGCCATTTCTTCTGGTGTCACAGACGATGAAATAATTGTTTTTAAAAAAGGATCCAAGAGAGACCAAAGAGATCTCGTCGTAGGACACTCCAGACAGAGATGAAATTCATCTGTAATCTGGCCGCTATAAAGTGGACAGGGGTCGTCATTTTTAAACAATTCGTTATAGGATGCAGTGGTGAAGCTATTCAGGTGGATTTGCCTCCACACTGCAGATTTTGTTGAATCTCTTGAAAGAGGGTTATGGACGTTGTTCCATATCTTATTCCACAAAAGAGGAAGATTAAGTTTCGTTACCCACTTGTTTAAAGAATGATGGTGAAAATATGTACCCTTTTTTAATAGCTCTTCATGATTAATTTTCTGTGTGACTTTTGCAAATGGTAAACTTGCTCCCTGTGGTGATCAGAAGGAAGTCATCTGGACCTTGAAAATCTTTAATCCGAATTTTGTCATAAATGTTTGTGACTCCCCGTAAGTATTTCTCTTTTCGGGTTTTTGCCCCCAATTCTAAAATGAACTGGCCATATCAGTGCAGGTCTAGTTTGGAACAAGGACCTGCTCGTTTTCCATAAGAAAGGTGATATTATAGAATATGTTCTCTTCATACCTATCCACAATTTTTTTCTTAATATCCAGTTTATTAATTGCAATAATTGCTTCCTGGTAGAATGTTGAATAGATTTTCATAATGCGCCGTGCAAAAGGAACGGTAGTAAGACATAAATCGATACCTTAAATGCCACCTCTTTGCACTCCCAAAAGTCTCCCCATCAACGCTTTATGGAGAGAGAGGTCGGGGTTTGTGCAAAATGATACCAGCCCTTGTATCTTAGAAGCTTCAGATTTTGTTTGAATATTGACAAGTTTTATACCTCCTATCTGCTTTTAGTTTTTGCAGTTCAGTTTGGCAGACTGTAACTGTCTTGACAGGAAAATTGATATAGTCGAGAAAAAAAATATTAACCACTATAATATATACTCACTATTGATTGTGTGAAGATAACGACATAAAACAACTGAATATCAATTAAAAAAAAGTCATAAAACTGAATATTTTGTTAGATTGTTAAGTAAACCAATTACAATTCTAAATGATATTCAACCAGATTAATTTATAGCTGAGTCATGTAGCTAACAAGATTGAACTGCTTGTCTTGAAAGTGTGAGGATAACAGAGAGGTTGATATCATAATAAATAACGTTGATATTTGAGTCGTCATAATTGTTTTCAGAGAAATAGCTTAGAGGTTGTAAAGCTTCACACTATAGCCAATCCAGCTGAGATAGGGTTAATAGACATGAAGTATACAGTCAACAGTAAACGCACGCTAAAACGGGATAAAGCGGATAGCTCTCTAAAACGGACACATTTCCATGGAACGGTTTGATTTCTATAGTTTTTAATGCAACAAACGCTCTATGAAACGGACAGGTCATAAAGTGGATACTCGTTTTAAAAACATGTAACCAAATGACAATTTCAATACAAAATACTTTCTATAAAAGCGTCGTTGATTCTTTTAACCTTGGAGTGTTGGGTCCATAAAATTTTGATTCTTCTGAAGTTGAACACATAATTTGATAGGGGAACTACCAAAAATACCAAATACAGAGAAATAAAATAATGCAAGATGTTTCGGTTTCATTTATTTTTAACTGGCTTCTTAAAAGAAAATGTCTGTTAAGGTGGTGGTGATGGGTAAATGGTGGGGTAGAGCATAATCTTTAAAGAAAATATGTAACCCTTTGATAAATATAAGTTCTCCAATGTCCCTGATACTTCAGTAGATAAAGTAAAACAATTTGAAATAACGTTTTTTAAAGTCTACCTTCCCTGCATTTTGCGCTTTTCCTCTAAGAAAAAATAAAAAATAGGATGCTGTTGATGCCACATTTTTGGTTGCCTGTTAAGAAGAGTGGAACGGCAGATAAATAATTCACAGACATTTTCTGGTAAAAAATATGAAGATGGCCCAATATTGCGTTGAAATTCAACTTGTATATGCACGTATATAACTGAAAATAAGATTATTCATTAATTTTGATTTAAAAATCTCTTTTTTTAATGCAGTTTTGAAAATTTTCACAAATTTATTACTCAGGTACATTTCGTTTTCATTGAATCTTTCCTGTTAATAATCAAATTCTTCTACTTCTTAAGTCACCCAAATTCTCTTCACTCGACTTAGTGAGGACAAAAACGTTAATAAAAGTTATTAAATCAATGCCATGCCTCAATAATAATTTCAAATACATGTAAACGCATCTTAAGCTTATAGCTGTCACGTGATCAAACTATTACAAGTAAAAAAACTAAATTCAATACAGCGATTAGCACTTATTTCTCAGCCATGTAATTTTAAAGTGGCAATGATGCTATGTTATATGTATATTATTGTTGTAGATTGTTTCTACTGTAGCTTCACTTCTCATGAAATTATAGCTTGTTTTGTCACCTCTAGTCGGGCAAAATGATGCTTTAAATGCATCAAAAATCATCATATTTTGGCTCGACTAGGGGTCACATAACATACCATAACCTGAAAATAAAGCTATAATAAAAATAAATACCTTTCTTAGTTCACCTAAGACAGCTGGTTCTAAAAATTTGTTCAGAAAGAAAGAATTTATTTCTTCTTCGATTCTATAGTGAAAAGTTGAGTACAAATGAACAGGAAATAAGAAATTAAAGGCTAATCCAAAAATTTAGTTCTATTATTTTGAGACTATAGTGGTATATACACGATTCCGGGGAAAAAGCGTACAATTTTAATGATTAACCGTAGTGGTATGTAATTAGAGCCACAGCTAAATTAAGCAGCTAAATTGGACGCTTAAATAGCATGGTTTTTACAAAACCGGAACACAGAATATATATTCCATTGTATTTTGATGTTTCGAAAAAAAATGAACTCTTGACTATGGAATAGTCGATCAAGATTGAAAAGCGTCCACCCTAAAAAATTTGTGTAAATTAATAATTTTTTTTATTTCTATTATTTGTAGATTTTTTGTTGAGATTGTTGATTATTTTTTAGTAATTAATAAGATGCTCCGAACTCGGAAAAATTTCATGTTATGTCGGTAAATGACTCGGATTTATTCTTAATTGTACTGACAACATATCGATTACCAGTACTAATAAGCTCGCACGATTAAAGAAGCGTGACAAAGCATGGCAATCTTCAAATACGGCCGGTATGTTGCCGTTAGATTTTGAGAACATAGAAACTACCAAAGACATATCCTTAATATTTGGAATAGTTCTTCATAAATACGATTCGAGAACACCATATAAATCTCAATATCAGAAAATGAAAATTGGAGAAATTGTTGCCACACCCCTGTAAAACTTTAAAACATCGAAACGGATTTAAATGACATCCAAATTATTTCATTTTATTTAGAAATGTCGATAATGATTATGAGCTGCCAACATTGCAAGCCATTTGATTCATGCTATTGGCTAAAGTAAAGTAAATCTGAAAACGTCTCGTTTAAAATCTTAAAAAATAATTTTTCAAAATAGTGTACCAGAGACATTATAACAATTTCTACACGTTGTAAAATTAAATGACTTCTTATAATTATAAGGACGTTTAACGACTTACTTTAATGTTTCTCCATTTAGTCTGGATAATATGTTTGTATTCGATAATGTTTATAACATCTATTACATAAAATGGATATCATAAAAACAATTATTTTATATCGATGGGTTGGATAGAGATTAACATAACCTTTTCGACATTTTCTTTAATCGTCAACAAAAGAAAAAATAGTCACTTTCATTTGATCAAATTTTACGAGGATATGTCATAGTGGTAAATCTTAAACCATGAACTTTGTTAGTAAGAGATTTAAAGCATGTCTGTCGAAAGTGTGAAATGTGTCATTTTTTACCCATTATTCATTTTCTGATATTGAGATTCATGTGGTGTCCTTAAATCGTATGTATGATTAACTATGTCATTTCTTAGTGGTAAATCTTTGGTAGCTACTAAGCTCTCGAAATCTGACGGTAACATATCAGGCCGTGTTTAAAGATGGCCATGGTC
>JAUKPT010004606.1:0-10985 GCA_032273505.1 Nanomia bijuga
CCGTTTCAATCACGATTTGAACTCTCAACATTGTTTGACATTCTTATATCCTGATCTAATATCTTGATTGATTACTGTACATCTGCTCCCTTAAAACAATTATTCAAATTCAACTGATTTCCTAAAAAAATAATGATTTTACTGGACAATGGGTTTAAGTGTATTTCAAAAAATGTCTAATTTTGAGTCCTTTTGTACACTTGTGTACTTACGAGCGTAAAAGTTATAAGATATCTGTAATAAAAAGATATGCTTTTGTATAATTTTATGTGTGTGTAGTCACAAAATCTTTGTACATGTACGCTAAAGAGTGTATAGTGTGGTTAGTTTTGTACTGTGCAGTAACTTGGTCTCTACTAGAGATTTCTTGAAAAAAATGGTATTTATTTGATCTCTATTTCATTCAGGCACAAGAACGGATTTCCTTAGAGCATAAGTTTTTTTACCTGGTGCATAAAAAATGGTCTCATTTTTGCTGTCAAATGAACAGAAACCTGATGGCATCAGTGTGGGACCAATTGCTTTTTGCTACATTAAAAATTCCAAAAAATATACATTTTCTCTCATTAGAGCAAATTTGAACCACTTACCTATCTTAAGAAAGGGACCATAATGGCTGCAATACTTATTTTTGTTCATACATAACTTTTTAGAGGTATAAGGTAACCTGAAATATCTAGCCATTTAATTCAATGGTAATTTTTATTTCTTTAGTTATATTTCAATGAATTATGCCTGCTGTGGGGATCAATAATGGGCTGGCTACAGATGGCAACTTTGTTCAAAACACTTCAAATAAATCCTCATTTCTAAAATTGACTTCATTTATATTGAATGCAAATGAGACTAAAGCTAGCATTACAGCAATCAGCAATGAGAATGAATCCTCACCTAAACACAGTTTGCTTATGTCACCAGAAAGTATCAATGTTGTTGATTCTTACAATAATTCTAAATTAGATGTGTTGTTAAATGGTAATGGAGACATTACTATAGACAATTCTGACAACTCCAAATTGACTGCATCAAACTCTGATGGAATAAAATATTCCCCTTTGATAAAAACATCACATTGGAAAGATGCTACTAAAGCACGTTGTTGTGATTGCTGCTTGAAAGATTTTCGGTTTGGTAGTAAAAAACATAACTGTCGCAGATGTGGAAATGTTTTTTGTGTTACATGCTGTCAGTATCGGAAGCGGTTGTCTCCTGAAGCAAACCCTGATCCTCAAGGCAATGTGTATCGTGTTTGTATCACATGTGCTGATTTACATATACAAGAAACAGGGGTCACACAAAGCTTATCAAACGCATTTTTCGATCATCGAAAAAATAAGAGACTATTAATAGAGAATGATCTGAACAGATTATTGAATGGTTTTGAAGAAAATGTTGACCCAAATTCTCCTTTAAAATCTGCAATCGAATTATTACCATCTTTTAGAATGCCTGATTGGCAGAAAGGAGCTAATTTTATATCAGCATCTGAAGTGGATTGGTGTTCTAAATGTACAGCAAAATTTACTCTTCTTAGTAGAAAGCTCCATTGCAGGATATGTGGGTATGTTTACTGCAGTAAGTGTTGTAAAATGAGTTTACTTCTGTATTATGATGAGAATCGTGACCCTCATGCGAAATTGATTGGTGTTGTTGGGTGTCCTGATAAAGAACCACCAATATCATTATATTTGAACATTTGTAATGCCTGTGAAGAAAATCTTGAAGAGTATCAAGTACACCAGTTTTATCTGCAGAATGCGAAAAGTAGCCACATTAATAACAGCAAAATGAAAGACTTGGAAGACATTTTAGAAAAACTTAATAAAATTGAAAAGAAAATCAAAGAATTGCTGCCATCATTTCAAGAACAGCTAGACACTTACATATTTGAAGATAATCCAAACAAGAATCTGGATGGACAGGATAATATGGAGGTTTTTGCCAAAGCTCATGCTGATATAAGTGATTTGTTTACAAGGTATTCTACAATCATTCAAGGTCTGAAACAAATTAACATGACTTCACAAATAGAGATCAAGTTAATGCAAAATATTACCTCAGTGAAATGCAATCAATATAATTCTGAAATGAACACATTCAAATGTCTAAAATATACAATGAACAAGAATTTCCCTGCAAAGTCTCTTGAACAGTTTCAACGATTTGCTAATACCCATGCTATAAATAACACCTATATTATGACTCGACAGCTTGGCCTTGAAGCATTGAATTTATCATTAAAATATAGGTTTGATACAGATCTTGCAGAGAGGTTAAGTGAGGCAGATCAAATTTGTTTTAGTGAGTTGCAAGATTACTTACAATCAATTGACGAGAATCAAAAAGAACACATTGATGTTTTGAATGATTTACTGAAGGTGCAGTTAAAAGAGAAAACTCTGGTGATGGTTGATAAAAAAGAAGCTGATATCCATGGCAATGCTTATGTTATATCTTTTCTGGTACAACGATGTTGTACTATTTTATATCAAATCTTAAAAGCTTTGAAATCAAAATCATCTGAAACGCAATTTTCAAAATCGAAAGAGGTCTTACAGATATTGTTGGATTTTGTTTTAGATCAAAAGCAGGGGGAGAATAGGTTATGAACTTTTTAAGGTCCCTTACACTGTACCTCGTATAACTCAACATTTTCTCTCATTTTAACTCATCCATGGATGAAAGTTAATCTGTTTTTTTCTGGAGTTCCAGATTTCCGGATTTTTGGATTTCACACTGATGAGCAGCCATAATCATGCTGTTGTTTTATTTTTTTTTAAATGAATCATAAATTTTTCTCTCACCAGAGAGAGGTCAAAATTTTCCAGATTTTTGAAAAATGCCAACATTCATCGATGAATTAGTAGAAGTGAAATTGGACGATGGGGTACAGTTTTAATAAGACATATTTTTGTTCAGGGTTGATATGGAGAGAAGTGATTCTGAGTTATTTGGATATGCATGGGAAATCAGTGTCATTTTTCTTTAAAAAGTTTTTTCCAATAGTGCAGTAGTAGTTTTGAATTCTCACAAAATTCTACCAACCATTCTAGATTTCAAATTTTTATAATTATTGTGGAAAAGTGCATTTTAGGAAATTCTTAAAATTTTAAAAATGATTGAAAAGTGCATTTTGTCAGGAAAGTGTTTTTAATTATTAATTTTCTCAAACCATGGCATATTGGATAAGTGCTTAATCAGGGTGTCTATTTTGTCAGGAATTTCAGGGGGGTCGATAGTAGGTAGGCCCGGTGGGGTAGTCTCTTTTGGAAACCCCTAAACTAGGGTAGTACTGGGTGGTTGCTTATGAAAGAAATTTCTTGCATGGGTATTAAGTGGGTCATTTTAGTTGTTACTTTAAATGAAAAGATGATTTTGGGCAATTTTAGGTCCCTGAATGTCCAAATATATTATTTATACATGTTTTCAGGAGTGGTCCCGAAAGTGGGAGTGAGTGATCTTAGCTGTAAAAGATGGTCGTTTCCCACTAAGTACTCATGACGCATGCCCACTTTACAACTTTCTCGAACAATCCCAACGGAAACAGGTTATTTTTCTATGGTTGGAAGCCCAGTAAGTAAGTGCTCTATTTCTTGAATTACAACATGGTTATTTGTCTCTACTTCTTTAGGTTCAGGTCCATCTTCATCTGCACCATAAAATTCATCCCAAGGCTGTGTATGTCATCAGCATTGTAAAAAAACACTAGCCCATTTGAATGTGAGTCATGTTTTTTCTGTATTGGGTGATTGCTCTAACTGGTTTTGAACTCAATTATTAGCCTGTTGATATGAGGAATGAATACATAGTGTAATTCAAATAATTTGAGCATAAGGGGAGCTATAGCATGTCATTTTACTATAGCTGCTAAAATATATAAATGAATAATGAAGCAACAAATATCTTTACATCAACCCACAATCTCTCTATTCACTACTGGTTGTGAACAGATCGACCAGTGATAAAAGGTTTACTAGCAATACCATGATGTTCTATTATCCAATAAATAATATACTGATATTCGAGGGGGTTCAGAGAAATCCACAGCAAAATCCACCCGCTTAAAGGTCTTAGGCCCCCCTTAAAATTTAGGGTCCCCCTTAAATTTATGTCACCCTTAATCAATTTTTGCGAAGGTCACCCCTTAAATTCAATTATGGAAGAAATCAAAGAATAGCTGTTAGTACCTAAACTGTTATTTAAAGGTAAAATGACCCTGGCATAACACAAAAATTTATTGGGAAAATAGCTTAGGCCCCCCCTTGAAATTTAGATCCCCCCTTAAAAAGATTGTTAGGTGACCCTCAAAATTTTAGGCCTGAAATTTTTAGGTGACCCCTTAAAATAGGGGGGCTGACACCATGTATATACACATAATAAAGGGTTAAACTAGCTTCAAGCAAACATAGGTTGTTAAATTAGGGTTTAAACAGCTTTCATATGGTCTTTACCATCTTGATGACAATTTTCACACTCATAAAGTATGCAAACATAAAACAAGTATATTCTTTTTTACATCAACATGAGACTTTAGAAACCCATATGTTTGTCCATCAGCCATGAATACAACTCCAGAATAAAAAGGCAATTGTAGGAAATTGCAGGAAATGACACAATATGACTGGAAAGGGTGGAAATTAACAGAAAAGTGTTGGGAAACAGCAGAAAATGTTCGGAAACTATGATGGGATACGGTGGGAAATGACAACTTCTAGCCTTGGGGAGACCTTTCAACCATGCTTTATGGGTTATATTACTGACTTACCTCTCCCTTACCGCTTTACATGTTCCTAATGAAGAAAAGCAGTAACATTTGTTAAGGGTGGTGTTACCACCTTTTATTTATATATACAGGTAGATCATTGCAAGCTCAATGTATCCCCCTGTCAGTGGTTGAGCTGGATCAGACATCCCATGAAGAAAAGGTATACAGGTTTAGGTTGATATATTATTGCATGTCATTCACTAATTCATGTTGTCATGGAAAGAGTTGGTATTTTATTTTCCAGTTAAATGCATAGTAATTGTTTATATACAAAGTAAAGGCAGCCTGGTTGACACCCTGGTAAAAAAGATCTGTAAAGAATAGTCAGGAAATTTTGAAAATTTGTCATGAAAAACCTGGAAAAGTTGAGGAATTTTGTCAAAGTTCTGACAACCATGATATGTAACATGTTTGTTTTCAGTTTAAGCTGGCAATCTAGAATACATAATCAGATGTTACAAATATTAGAAATTTTCTCTGTAAAAAGAGATAGGTGGAAAAAAGACAAAACAACTTATGAAATTATGATTGTTTTCGAAATATTTAGTTAAACAACCATTATCAACCCTGAAATTTGAAATTTGAGATTTGAAAGATTTTAATTAAAAAAGAAAAATATAACTTATTAACTTATGAATTAATATAGCTTATTAACTTATTATATACAGTATGCCTTTTAAACAGCAGGTACCAAACATGAGTAACTTATGTATCAATGATGGATCCAAAACTCATTGAGAAGGGGACAAAAGAAGGATTTTTTTAAATTTTCTTGTTTTAGTTTGAGGAGTTAGGGAGTTTTTTCATGTCTATGAAGTCCTTGGTAGTAACCTCCTTGACAAGACAACTAAAAATGATCTTGACATTTTATGAAACATTTTTATTTACTCCTCATTTTAATGCCCAATGACTTCCAAGGCTTAAAAAAAAGGAAAAAAATTATATGGAATTCATTAGAATTCATTAGAATGAGTTGTGGAGGGGGAGTGGAAGTGCGGGATGGCACAACATTTGGAAATATATTTTGTCTCTAAGTTTTGTGAAATTTAGTTGTTTTTCTAGCAAATTCTTTTTGTTGATTTAAGTAGTTTTCAGTCGCTTGAGATAAATTTGTCAGCAAAAATTGTCTATGCATGTGTTTTTGCTGCTGCTCTGGAAAAACGACTGCTTTTTTTCCTTGTTAAATCTTGTTGTGAGAAATAATATTGGATCAGCTAGCTTCATGTTAATATTATAATTATCTTTTATTTTTTACATACAATATCATTCCTGATCATAAATCAGAATTCAAATTTTTGTATTTTTGTATTTTAGGTTAAATTTCTCTATTTGTTGTTATTTATAATATATATATAAGAATTTTATTTGTAGAATTTATTTAATAATTTATTGATACTGTTAATAATATGAATATAGATACCAAAATCTGTCTGTCTGTCTGTCTCAAACAATGCAAATTCCCAGAGTTGCATCCAGACACAATATAGTTACCAGTGTTCCCAAATCTGTCTCCCTTAAGAGACTTAGGCTTTAATGGTCTCCAGGGAAGCACAAGGCGGGTACCGCGGGTACCGGCGGTACCCGGCACGGAAGCAAGCCAGCCGGCAGGAAACGCCAGTCTGATATTGAGTAGCTTTTAGGAACCTATTTCTAGCCGGCAGCAAGTAAGGGCGGTACCCGAAAGCAAAAAATATTGTGCTTCCCTGATGGTCTCCCTCCTTTGGGGTTTGGTCTCCTAAATGAAAATAACAATGAAAAATTAAAAATTGTCTTTTGGTGGAAACATTTTTTTGTTTCTCTCACAATGCTTAAAAAGATCAATAAGGTCCATTTGGTTGTCGAAAGTTGTCAATAATTAATCAAGAATTGTTAAAAATCCTCAAAATAAAATTTGAAGAAAACTAGCTAGAATAACTTATTCAGTCTATTTATTTTCTATAATTTCACTCACGTGAGCTTGAGCCAGTTTTAGGTTAACCTTTAAAAATTCTTACTTCTTTCAAACCAATGAATTTATCCAAAAGTTTAGTCTGATTTACTGTACATTGAATTAATGTGTTGAAGGTAAAACCCTCTCACCCCTAGATAAAGCCTGTAGATGTTTTGCTAGGGTGCAGTCAGATTTTGACAGTTTTCTGACACCTCCCCTGACATTAAAAGTGAAAGAAACAATTTGGCATGAGATAGATTATTGATAAAATGAAGGCCTATTTTCCTTTAAGTTAAATTTAATGCTTAGTCATTTCATATGTTGTTGTGTGTATGCATGTATGTATGTGTATGCTTGTGTTAATTGTTAGAACATGTACTTGGTGCATGTACATTACTTCACCCTCTTCATACAAAAAAAGTTTTCCGCCTTATAGATTTATGCTTATTAAGAAAACAATATATCAAAATAATATTCGAAAACAAAACTTCTTCAAGATGAAGATAGTATCATTGAATCAACTGTCAACTTATGTTTCGTAAACATTTTATTCTCTTTTTCTTTGAGTTGCTATTATCTCACTGGACATCTAATCACTCCAGACATGTTTTTTTTTCAAACTCGCTGGCTAAATTTTCCAAAAGAGAATTGTTTTAAAGAAAATCTTTTTAAAAAATTATGAAATGTTAAAGGTTTTTTTGGACAGAAGGAAAATTCTCTTCATGATTTTTATTGTGTTTATAGCTCCTTTAAGAAGACTACCTTTTTGATTGACTTGTTATAATAAATCAAGATGGTTATGATTTAAAACAAATTTCAACAACATTTAAAGAGAAGTAGTTGAGTTTCCTTCTATTAAAATACTAAACAGAGAGAAGTAGTTGTAGTTACAGAATTTCTTTCATTGTCAAAAACGAAACTCTTAATATATTTTTGTATGGTGATGTCATTGAAACAGGAAATAGTCTCTGTTAGATATCATTGTCATCAATGTGATCATTTCAATTCACGTGAGTTGACATTATATTTTCAAGGAAATTGATTATGAAATGTTTATTTTAAACACTTGAATGAATAAACAAGAACTGTTGAATGTTCTTATGTGAGAAGTATTGATAACCCTCCCCTCTGAAGATGTCTTAATATTAAAAATTTCTATGATTTACTTTAAATTTACTATTTTGAAAAAATAAGGCCAGAAATTTGTTTAATATTTCATAATAAGAGGCTGCTGCACCCAGCTGGGCCCAGTAGTATTAGGAATTTCTGAAGCTGTTATTTATTTTATTTAAACTTTGTATACTGGCCGTATTTACATATCGAAATACATTTTGTTCGGTGAACTCAATTTTGTTCACAAATGTATTAATTTTGGAACAACTGAGTTCGTTTTTATCTATGGCCAAAAAAAGAGTCCTCACATATGCCTTCTTCACAAAGAAAATGTATTCACATATCAAGTTTGCTTTATGTTCACTTCGCTTTTTGCATTCACAAATACGAGTTCGCAGATTAAAAATTCAACACGCTGTGTTTATTGTTATGTGTGTCTCTTTGCAAAGTGAGTACATATATGTAAATACAGCCACAATGTGACTGAACATCAAACCAAGTACTTGCAGTTCAATTGTCCTATTTTTGGTCTTTAAGCAAAAACACACGAAAGGCACTTGAATATTACCTGTTAAAAGTTCTCTCTTTTGCTTATTTTATTTATGATTTTGATTTTTTTTGATAAATGATGGCTCCAGTCAGTGCCGTGCAGAGAATTTTCGGGCCCCGGGGAAAAAGATTAAGCAGGGCCCTTCTAAAAAACCCTTTTGCCCACCTTGGTTGGGCGACAACGAAAAACCTTACAAAATCCGGGCCCCTAAAAGGCTTGGGCCCCGGAAAAAAGCCCCGCCGCCCGCCCCCCCCCTCTGCACGGCACTGGCTCCAGTAGTAGTAGAAGTATATTATTTTACATCAATAGGTAAGAAAGCCACTCATAAGGAGGACTTATTAAAATTGATGAAAAAATGAAAGTAAATAAACAGATAAAATTGATATGAATAAAGATAAGAATAAGAAAAGAAAGTGAAAATTTAGTCAGATGTAGCCAGAAATGATGGCTCTAGAAATTAAATCAATACCTATGACTGATGTGTGCCTATCATTTTTTTTAAAGGATATTAATACTTGTAAGTTGATAAATCCTTAAAGTTGCAATATTAAGAATTTCTTAACTATGATAATAAACCAGTTACGAAAATTATATTGACAATTTATCTTTATTTTTCTCTGATCAGGTTTCATGTTAAAATGTCATATTTCAGATTTGTTTGGATATCGTTATTTGAAAAGACTTGAAACGTGTTTTAGATTCAACTCTTTGTTTGAAAATATATAGAGCAAATAAAATCCTTCTTACATCATAACATGTGAATATGGAATGATGCTTATTATGGAGATGACTAAATATACTTCTCATTCTCATTTCTCAATTCAATGTTATTGCTGTCCCAACCGATATCCTTGTTCGATTACAAGCAGTGATGAAAAGTTCGCATGTTAGTGTCACAGTAGGAATTAATTACTTCTCTTTAGTGTTATTCTTGAATTGTTTGAAGTGTAAGATATGGTCAACTTAATTGCCCATTTGTGTGAAACCAATGATTGTCCCTCTTAATAGTTTTAAATTGGCAATATAACTTTTCTATGCAAGTTGCATTGAGCTTGTTGCCTTTCTTTCTTTTTTTCTTCTTTTCAAAGTAAGTATGTTTACTTTTTGAATTGAACATGATATTCTAATATTTTGTCGTAAAACTTCTTACCATAAAGTTATTTTTCCTCTCAGCATTATGATCTCTTAAAACAACCAAGTATTGGATATGTTTTTATTTTCATATTTTGCTGTCGCTGTTTTGTTAATCTAGTACATGTTTTTCATCTCAGACTTGTAGCAATGGGTTTATCTCATGTCTTGGTGGATTTGTGAGTAATAGGAGTTGAGAAAAGGTTGTCTTATTTTTGTTTATAATTGACTGATATCAGAGGATATTTATCCTTCATCTTGGCTGCTGCTGCTTACTAAAATCATCTCAAATAATGATTATGTATATTTAATCATCTTTGTACAATATTTTTAGATCTTTCTTTTCTTCTGATAAAATGGCTTGTATGAATTCACTGGTACGTTCATTAAATAGATTCAATAAAGTCCTTCTCTATGGTCCAACATACCAGCGAAAGTTACCACTATTAAATCAAAGTTGTTCCATATTTAATTCTGCTAAGAAGTCTGAACCACCAGCTGAGGATAAAAAAGAAGAAAGAGATGCTGGTGAATTAGAGAAACTTCTTGCTGAGAAAGAAACATTACTTGAAGATGCAAAGAAAGAAGCACAAGATTTCAAAGAAAAGTATGTTCGTTCGTTAGCAGAGGGTGAAAATATCCGTAAACGTGGTTTAAAACAAGTTAGTGACACTAAATTATATGCAATTCAAGGTCTAGCTAAAGACTTGCTTGATGTGGCTGATATATTAGAAAAAGCAACCGAAAGTGTTCCAGAGGAAGAAAGGGCTAAAAATGAGTACTTGAAAATCATACATGAAGGCGTCGTCATGACTGAAATCGAATTACAGAAAGTTTTCAAAAAACATGGTTTAGAGAAAATCGATCCTCTCGATGAACCTTTCGATCCTAACTTTCACGAAGCTCTATTTCAATTTCCATTCCCAGGTAAAAAATCTGGCACAGTTGCAGATGTACAGAAAATCGGTTACAAAATTCATGGACGTGCTTTACGAGCTGCCAAAGTTGGGGTAGTCCCATAACTTATGTGTTCATTTTTCAAAAATCTTTTTACATTCTTTTTTTTTTTTGAATTAAATAATAAATTCATAGAGTTATTTTTTATCTTTCTTATTGTATAGATAACAGAGAGAATTAAGTTGGATTTTGTGTTTCATTTATAGTTACTTCTTTTATTTGGATTGGGCTCGAGCCTGCACAGAAAATTCCCAGGAACAAAATTCCCTTTTTTATAAGATATTCCAGAAAATCCCAGAAAATTCATGTTGTTAGACTTCATCTTCACTTTTTATTGCATTCTTTGTTTAGGCAAGTATTTTGATGTCACTTCATTTTTTGTAAAGCCAGGCAGGCTTCATATTCATAATGTCATTTCCTGAAAATCTTCTTTTTGATTTTCATGAAAACCTTAAAACAGTTTTTGGTTTGCCACAACAACAATAGGTACAAATAGGATTGATCATTTTAAGAAGTCTATTCCATTAGATTTTACTATT
>JAUKPT010004607.1:0-10985 GCA_032273505.1 Nanomia bijuga
AAGTCCTCTAACTTCCAACAAGGGGGTCCAATTGACCTAAAACCTAGCAAAAAGATGTAAAACTAAATAAAACCAAAAGTCAGAAAAGGATGAGGCGTAATCTTTTTTCATTTTTGAGTTATTGAACTAAAGCCACTAGGGGGAAGAATCCGCCCCCCAGTCCAAATAGGGTTAATTAAGCTATGGAATAGAGGAACCTTTTTCGTTCTACCCACTATTTTGACAGGTAGATCCAAGAAATACCTGCCAAATATTTTCAAATTTCGTTTTGCTATTTTGAGAAACATTTTTATCCTCTACTAAGATGTATCGGCAATTAAAGTCCTTTAATCAAGTACGATAGGTTGAATTTATCATTATTTTTTAACGAAAGTCGCTAGAATTTGCTCTAGCCAATTTATGACTTCTTCGCTTGAGGTACTCAAAAAGGAATCCTAATTTATTCTTAGCATATTCTTAGTTATACACATCATGTAGAGAAAAAAAGTCTTTTTTTACAATCAGATTTTGGATTGAGTAGACAACAACCAAAAAACGAACGTATTAGAGAAAAAACTGATATAAATCTAAATAGTTTAAAAATATATATTCTTAACGAAAATTCAAGATGACTATATTCTTAGCATATTCTTAACTTTTTGTCAAATTTCATTTTCGATATTCTTACATAAAAAGCGTGCCTTACTACTAGTTTTATTTTTTTTAGGTGTCATTGAATTAACACGATCTGGTGATGCTCCTGAATTCACCGATAAAGATGTACAGGTAAGAGATCATCTCTTTTGTCTAGTTTAGACTATTGATTGGTTGAATATTACACCATGGAGAATCTGATTAGTTCAATCAAA
This sequence comes from Nanomia bijuga, assembly GCA_032273505.1. Classification (NCBI taxonomy): domain Eukaryota; kingdom Metazoa; phylum Cnidaria; class Hydrozoa; order Siphonophorae; family Agalmatidae; genus Nanomia; species Nanomia bijuga. The sequence goes on from JAUKPT010004607.1 coordinate 849, forward strand.
AATGTGACAATTTTATGTTTTCTTTAAGTCAAAAATAATGATATCGTTTTTAAATGGACCAGATGGAACCAGAATGAATCAGAATCTTGATGATGTAATATTCAACCAATCAGTAGTCTAAATTAGACGAAGTTTTTAGAGGTACTTGTAATAAGTGATATAATTTTTACAACATACCATTTCAATCATCTGGATTACTCAAATTCATTATCTGGACTCTTAGTAATGTCAGTTCTAAAATCGTATTTATCAATTTTTTATTTTTTTTTAGATAACCAATGGATTTCTAAGTTGGGGAGGAATAGTCCTTCATTATGCAGAGGTAACTTTTGAATTTTCTTTGGCCAAAAAAAAAGAATATAAGTGTTTAAGGGTAACCCTGAGCGGTAAGTCACTTTTGGCTTACGAGATTTGGAATTTATGGGATTTGGTAGGATTTGGTGGGATTTGATGGGATTTGTGGGCTTTGATGGGATTTGGTATGATTTGGTGGAATTTGGTGGGATTTGTTGAAGAAACATACGAGATTTTAAGAAGTGACTTATCCCTCGGGTAACACCTGACTGTACACTTTTTTATTTCCAGGATATGGATTATTTAACGAAATTCAAATCCATCCAAAATAAATTAATTCTTGTTATTAAATCGAGTTATTTTCTAATTCACTACGTTCAACCGAAAATAACTTTTTTTATTAACTTATTCATTAGGCTTAACTATCCCTTTATTGGGAACCTTCCCTGTACAGATACTTGATGCGACAATACAAAAAAACGCAATTTGCTTAAGATTACGTTTAGTATTAGCTTCAAAAAACCGTGCGAAGACCATATGACATTTTGCACCTAATATACTAATATTTGTAGCTAGTGCCAGTTCCCCTTACGTTAAGGCCCCATTTAAACGTAAATAGATTCATTTATATATTTTCACGAATTTGTTTTGAAAAGCAATCAAGAAATTGTTCAAGAGATTCATATTGGTTGGTCAATCTTTTGTCTTGGAGGTTACTTTCGCCAATCTTTGGATCTTTATGTCTTTTCTTCGTTTTGCTCAAAAAAAGAATTTCCGAACCCTTTCGCATGACACCCTCCGTTACCCTAAACACACATTTAATTTTGGTCTTATATCGATGTCATTGTTAAGATTAATTATGAAATCACTCACGTCAGTTATTACGTTATCTAATATTTTTCTCGGAAGCGACTCTAAAGATTTTATTGTTTTTTTTGTCTGAAACCCACACAACGGTTTCTCAAAAGAAAAAATCTGTTTCTTCCAAGATTTGCGAAAATATGGGTCTTTTCAGTTTTTCACAGAATTGGCCCCAACGGTTTTCTTGAATTTCTGCATTGTTAGAGGATAATACTGACCACATATTCATGAAAATTCTCGTTTCTCTCAAAACACGACTTGTCATCAAATGTCATCAAATGTACTGTCTCACCTTATCTTGAATTTTGTGTTATAAGCTTATTTGTTTTCCCTTTTAGATGTACCACACTATGCACAAGCAACGAAGACTGAACGAATTCCTACTCAATGTCACCAAGTAAGTCTAATATGAGTAACCCGGAGATGTTATGATTTGGATTTGATAAGAAAAAAGGCATAAAATGTTGCAGGATGGAAATGTTGCGTTTTATTTCTCTTGCAACTTTCGCAACTTTCTGTGCTGCAAACGTCTTTAACTATTAAAATTTCAAGTTGTAGATAAAATAATGCCAAAATGATTTCAAATAAGGCTGCCACCCAGATGTCCCTTAGTCCTTTTTCGTCTTTTTTCGTCTTTTTCCGTCTTTTCGTATTATTTCGTCGAAGACGAAGGGGGGAGCGCAAGAATTGAAGTATAATGATGTCAGAATGAGGCCTTTGCAACATCTAATTCCTATGACATATTTTATGCCTTTGAAATAAACGTTTAACGTCCTGTCAAAAATTAACTTTCTTTTAGATCGATCTTTCAAGATATCGTCAGTATGGACACAGTCATCATGAAAATTATGGTAACTATTCACAAATTTTACATACCAAATAACATATTTAATTAAAATGTCAGTGAATGTTGATAAACTATTTTCTATTGTAATTATTTTGCTCTCAAAAACGTTGTTTGAGAAAGAGAAATCCTTTCTAGCCGATTCTCAGACATAAGCTTCACGTAATCCTAGTTGTTGGAGCAAATGGTTAACTTTAACCCTAAACATAGTGGCAGACTTGACAAAATACGCTCGTGATTAGAATAACTCAAAAAGCCCAATACATGGAATTTGAGCTTTTTTTTAGGATTCTCTCCTACATGGATAAGAAATGCTCAGGCAAATTATGGCAAATTATGGCTTCGCTCGCCTAGCATACGCATTTTTCAGGGGAAATTATTTCATTCTGTTCTCATGCCTGTCCTAAAAACTAATGACCATCTTTTTGCCGATTTTTTAATAAATATCCTATAGAAACAGAGAAAAGCCTCAGAAGAAAAATAGAGTGGTCACCTTGGTTTCATCTTTATATCTTAATGATAGAATGATATTGGTGCAATCACAATTATGGTTGTCTGTGAAATGCTTAACGGACATTTTCTGTTAAAAAAATGACTCCTAACATGATTTTGACTGTTCTTTTTATCATTCTCTTTCAGAATTTCGCACAGACCTTAGTGGACGCTGACCGTACGTCGCTGTTCTTAGTGGACAGTAAAACGGACGAGCTGTACGCAAGGATATTTGATATTGGAACGGGACTTGAAACCAAACTACAAAACGAAATCAGGTCTGTCATTTTTCATTTGATTAGTTCGATTTACTCCACTGAGCGTTTTATGTCGAGTTTTAGCGACATAACTTATGCTATAACAAAATTTATGTCGCAAAACCCTGCCATAAATACTAGTTGGACATAACACGTTTAAGTCCCTAATATTTAGATTGCATTATCATTAACGCTTTTTTTTCGGTTTGTAGTTATGTTTAAGAAAGGGTGTTATGTGAATTTTACTTAATTTTTGTTTCTGATTCTGCAAGACCTTTCGTAATTTTTTGTAAATATCCAAAAAAAGTTATAGTGTTATATATAATTGAAATCAGCATTAAATTCTGCGTCGATTAGTATATAATATGACAATGAGAATTTTTGGCCGATTAAAAGTTGGATTTTATGAATAATTAATGAGATAATGACCTACATGGCCATGTGAGGCCATGTGATCTATTGACCTGTCCTACTGGATTTTTGTAATCCGTGGAGGTTCAAGGGTGTCATAGCAAAAGAAAATTTTAATGTAACTAAATATGAACAATTTGTCGCCTTATTCGCCCCACTATTGAAGTTCATATCAGTATAATAGATGGTCTATTTGCTTTTAGATTCCCAAAATCGAAAGGTGTTGCAGGTCATGTTGCGACGACGGGTGAAACGTTGAATATCGTTAACGCGTACGATGATCCAAGATTCAATCGGTGAGTACTTCAGTGGCGGATCTGGATTGTGCCAGATCTGCCACCGTACTTAACGATTCACAGCTCTGGTCGACGGTGTATATTGTGGCCAAAACTTCGATTTTCTTCCCCTACCCACATGGTGATATTTGTGTCTTAATTCTGTCAATTTTCGGCATCTTTTTATCATTTGATGAAGATTGTTTTCTCAGCTTGAGCTGAATTTCTTCTCAGGAAAGAATTTCTCCTCTCCGTTGTTGGCTAGCATCGCTGCCGAAACCCAAATTTAATTTTAGGATAGTTCCTTAGAGTTCTTTTTAAACTCCGCAACCCCGCTACCCCCATGATCCAATTTTATTGACGTTAAAAGGTTTATATCTCTTTCAGGGAGATCGATGTACAGACTGGGTACAAGACACATACGCTACTTTGCATGCCAATCTTCATTCGTGGAAAGTAAGTGCATCTTCAAAAACTTATTTATTTTTGGAATACATTTTTTTGGAATCCCTTGATGTCACAAACTTTCATTCCTAGATAATACCAAATTATGGCTTGTCGACCACTTCTTCCCAAAGACGAAATTCGGCGATATCATTCTCCTTTCCTTACGAGCCTCTAACGTATTCCAGTATTTTTTGATTTCTTTAAAACTTGGTCAAAATGTTTTATTTCATCTAAATGCTGAGTGTGGAAATCATTCCTTCTACTTTAGTGATCAATAATTTCAAATGTAGCAGTCGTGGGACAAACAGGTTCGAAAACTTCGTCAAAGATTTTTGGGGTTTGGGGATTTTTTTTGAGATTTTGAGATTTTTTCTTCCTTTTCTTCTTTTTTGACCTGTTTCTCCCTCGGTCCTGGAATCCAAGAGTATTTTGGCAGATATATCCGGCGTACACAAGCCTTTTACCCGTAGCGAACACCAATATAAATACGAAAATATCTTTGGGGTAGTAAGGGAGAGGGGTTCTAAGGAAATTAGTTGCTTTCTTTTCGTTCTTTCTTTGATACCAGCGTTCACCTCTAACTACGCCAGCGCATATCCGGCGTATGAAAACCGTGGATTTCATACTGGCCCTCAGTAGCAGTCGGTAAGTCTTAAAAATAAATAACAACCCCTCTTCATTTCAGTTTAATCGGTGTTGTTCAGATGGTGAATAAAAAGCAAGGTGTGTTCACAAAAATTGACGAGAAAGCTTTCCAAACATTCGCAGTGTATTGTGGGTTGGCCCTGCACCATGCTAAGGTAAACTTCATTTCTTTGTTTCCATTTAAACAAGTGTTTGAGTTGCCGGTCGGGGTTGGCAAGTCCTGTAGAAATCTGGTAATGAAGTAAAGCTAAACCAAAGCTGATCGCAATATGTGTTATCAACGTAACACAATTCCCTATACTAATGACTTCGTACTAAGACAACAAGACCTCCTCTTTTTGTATTGATGGTTTTGGCTACAATAGGGACAAAACCGGGGACATGCGGAACTTTCGATGTCTTTATCTCAGATAGAACGATTATGTCTTGACAATTTAACTACTTTGAAACTGACTCATTTTATAATTTGTTTTGTACTTTTTTAACGTTCCATGCACCCATTGAGACTGACTTGGACCCCCTTTTCGAAAAGGAGATTTGAAGGAGTCAATAATAACATTGTCTCGTAACAATACACGTCTCTTATAATCGATTCTTATTGAAGTTCCTACGTTAATTGGTGCTTTTTTTCACTTTTCATCGCATCGCGAAGACGTTTCCACTCTTTTCTTACGGAGATTGGTTCGTCTTGCTTAATGTATACGGTTTTAAACCGGTCATCGGTACTAGCTTTTAGATTCATCTTTCTTTTTAGTATCTTTCTCTTTGTGTCAACAGAATCTGTTTCTACAAGTAAAGGTCGAGAGTTTGCTCCTGGTTCATTATTACGGGTTCCAAGTTCCAACTTTTACTGGAACTACATCTCTGCAGCCAACGGCACATAAAACTTGTTGTACAAATTCCTTATCCTTGATTTCTTCAGTTACGATATTTTCTTCACCATCGACGATTGTTGCTTCCTCTACACCAGTAATAATAAGATTCGTTTCTCGCACTTTAGCGTCGTGGAGATCGAGATACCGCTGGTGATTTTGAAGTGATTCTTCAATTGGAGCTATTTTTGTCAATGCTTCTTTGTAAGGGGCGAGAACAGTGTCAACAGATTGTTTTTACCTTTCTACGGTAGCAACATCAGCAACTTGTAGCAAGTCCATTTCTGTTTTCATCGCATTGATTTCCTGTTTTAGCCTTTTGTTTTCCTCTCTAACTGTTGCAATTTCTTTACGTAAAGGAGCTGTTTCGTGCAAAACGATGCTTTTTATCAACTCTTTCAAAGAACTTTTGTCATTCTTTTGTTTTTCCAGTAACTACATTTGCAAACGAAGGGTTACTGAACAGTATCCTTTCGGTATTTGGTGGTAAGCCAGGAATGTTAAGGTCAATCTGCAATTCATCAATCATCTCAACATCATTGCCTTTTGACGCGTGATTATGACAGGATCTACATTTTTTTCCATGGCATTTGGCATTACAATCCAAGCAATCTTTTGTCATGATACCAACCTTTAACTGTAAGTCTATACCGTAATCGTAATTTAAAACAATAATTAGCAGTTTTGCAACGTTAAATAAGCTTTGATAATTGCTTTTTCAGGATTCAAGATTTAGATTTTCAAGACGTTAGGAAAAACGATCTCCCATCATTGGCGTCATTGCATTGATACACAAATTACCATTAGTTTGAACTTAGTCTTTACTTTAGGGAGTAAGAGGGTGGCTTGATAGAAAAAAGGCATATTTTGGCTACTAAACTTTTAAGACAAACCACATGATTTTTTTAGGAATTTACTTAGATCTACTGTTACTCTTTATAAATGTTATAAAACTATCTGTATTACACCCAAAATTAAGTGAACTAAGTGTCCTAGTCATATTGGTGAGTTTCTCTGAGGTCAAATCTGACTTTGTACATTTTCCGGTACCATGCTATTTTGCAGTACTTCCACCTGTATATGCGTTTGATGATAGAGTAAAGAAAAATCAAAACTTTCAATTTTGAAGGGTTCTGGGCTCGAATTACCATATTTGGACTTTTGGGCCCAAAATCAGTGTTTCTTGGTGAAACATCAAATCCTGAATATTATTAAGACGCATTATATGAGGCTTTCAAAAAAGTCTTTTACAAGCTTAAAGATTACTTGACACTCTTCTGTGACTATTATTACTATACAAAAATGATACTTATTAGCTGATTTTTCACCATTTTGCTGTATTTTGGCAAATTTTGGTGAAACCTAATTTTTTCAATGCTAAATATTTCAAAAGCCCAAATCTTCCCAGATAATGTTTTAATTGATCTAAAAAGTGGGTTTCTCACAAATTTCTGTTCAATTTCTGTTGAATTTATATTTTTTTGTTGAAATTTTCGTTATCAGAAATGTTTGGACCGCTTTTTGGGAGGGCTAGAAAAATGTTCAATGGCCTCTAAACCCTCAATCTTTTTGTAAAGAGGACTGAATTAAGTGCATTGTATGAATTTTAATGCATCCTAAGATAGGAATGGCATTCATAGATGACCCCCACATAAATTAATACTTTCTTTTATGCCATTCTTGATATTATCAAGGAATAGTGAAATTTTAACAAAAATCTTACTTATTACAGAAAAAAATTCATACATTCTGATGAAGACCTCCAATGTTCAGATGAACATAAAATGGCTTTAACTCAACCTTTTTACTTTAATCTTATTTTAAAGTAGCCTGAAATTTCTCAATCTTGGGTTTAATTTACACTATTTCCTTCAATTTTGTGTGTATTGAAGTGTTTGATGTTCTGTCTTTTATTTATTAGGTGATGTATATCAATATATCAGAAATCAAAAAGGTGTGCCTATTGAAGAAAATAAGGTAAGACTCTATTTTTCTTGGTACTCAGACACTTAGTCATCAGACATTTGCTCACCATGACATATTCCCCTCTCCTATTTTATCTTTACAAAGTTTTCTCTTTCGTACCTTTGCGACAAAGCAACAATTTATATCGTTCTTTTAAGACATTTGTGAATGATGTGGGAGAAAGCTTGGCCGAAGCATTTAATTTTCATCGTAGGATTTCGAAAGATTCTGGAAGATCAATAACATTTTGAAACAATATGATTCTGATCGATTCTGAACAATTAAGATGACTTCAAAGATTCTAAAATGTTTTGTGCAAAAGTGTACACGATTCTGGCGAGTTTTTTTTACCCCTGTACTGCAACGAATCTTCTTTCAGGATATTGCCTTTAATAAACAACCAAGAACTATGTTCGCTTTAGGTAATGCACAAAAGAGAAGTGTATTCAGGAGGGGTCAATTCTTTCAGTTGGGTAGGTGGGTGGCCAAAATATTTAGTTAAAACTAAAAGTATTGATAGTTCTTTTGGACAAAATTAGGTCAATACATTTTATATACATAAAATGCAGCACGCCCCAAATAATCGTAGCTCTTATTTAAATCTGACATAACTAAAGATAAAGAATCATTTAAATTCATTTAGATTTAATTCACAATTTTTAAAAGTTTATCAGGTTATATTTGACATTCATATTTTTGTTAAAATACCTACTACCTAGACCAGATATAGTACCTTTTTACAGATATGTATTTGCTGTTTTCTTGTTATATGAATAGAAACGTGATATATACTCTTATATAATCTATCAAATGACTCAATTTTCTGCCATAGATTGATTGGATGATCTCAGACTCTTTTAACCTACTCTCCAGGTTTTCCTGGTAATTATATTAGTCACCTGCTGCTGGTGTTATAACTTTAGTTTCTTTTTTAGAATATGGAATTGTGGGCATGTCATATCAATATAAATGAACTAGAAGCAGAATAATTTGAAAGGCATTCAATTTAAAATCAAGTACTGGAATATTTCTGAATTTCCGCTATGGTCTTATGAGATTTTTCAAAAAAATGCCCAAGTTGAGTTTCATGTCCAAAAATATGCCCAGATACAAAGTTGCAATTTCAAATTTTTCCCAGATCACAAGTTATTTAACAGTACATTTCTTAAACCCTATACCGCAAATAACAGGATTTTTGCTGCTCCGATAAGAATTTTCAAAAAAAAATGCCAAAAATATGCCCAGATACTAAAGTTTCAATTTCAAATCTTACCCACATTACAAGTTATTCAACAACCTTTTTTTTATCCTATACCAAAAAAACCCAGATTTCTGCTATGTTCCGATGAGAATTTTCAAATAAAAAAAATGCCATATTGAGTTTTTCGTCCAAAAATATGCCCAGATAGAAAGTTCAAATCTTGCCCATATCACGAGCTATTTAACAATACCTTTTTTTTTAACTCTATACCCGAAATAACCGGATTTTCGCTATGTTTAGATGAGTTTTTTCAAAAAAATGCCATAGTTGAGTTTCTCGTCCAAAAATATGCCCAGATACAAGTTTTCAATTTAAATCTTGCCCAGATCACAAGCTATTCAACAATACCTTTTTTTAACCTTATACCGGAAATAACTGTGTTTCTGCTATGTTCCAATGAGAATTTTCAAAAAAAATGCCATATTCGGGTTTTGCAGCCTTTAAATTGTTTGAGTACGAAATTCTATCTTTAAGTTGTTATCTGACTTTGATAGACTATAAAAAGAGAATGAAACAAGATTTTAACCTGCAATTTTTTTTGTTCGTTAGTTTTAATTAGCTCTTTTAATTATTATTAAAAAATCAAAAGTGACTAAATTCTATTGAAAAATAATCTGAAAAAAAGCTCCTAAGAAGGTCAAATGTATACGAATGAGCATAATTCTGGCTGAGCAAATGTCCAGGTTAGCAAATGTCCAGGTAAGGGATGAGAGGGGGGGGGTTAAAAGTGGTATATTTCATGAAGATCTTACTTCTAGATCACCTTAACTTTACCACATCTGATCATATACAGAAGAATGTTGGCGAAGGAGTCGCATACATATATTTTATGAATCATTTGCTATAGACTTTGACAAATTAGTAATATTGCTTAGTGTTTTCAAGTTAAATTTCAATCTTTGTAGGTATTAGATATATTCATCCAATGCTGTCTTGCCATTAAATATGTCCATGACCGGAAGATATTACATAGGGATATCAAAACTCAAGTAAGTTTTTAATTTGATTTTCTTTCTTTAATAAGCGACAATGAGATCCCTAAGGAGTGCATTGTTTTTTAATTTCTATGCTGCATTTAGCTGGTGGTCAAAGATCAAATCATTCCTTTTTTAGAATATTTTTCTGACTAAAGACAAAATTGTCAAACTAGGGGACTTTGGCATTGCTCGTGTTTTAAAAAGGTTAGTTTAAGTTGTTGTTTATTTGGTTCTTGTTCTCAATATTATCTTTTGTTTGAAGCTTTGGTTTTAGCCTGCGTTTATTTAACATCCATTATTAAATGTACACTGCTAATTAAAAGTCCATTAATTTGGGATCACAGAAATCCTATCAATAAACCATTATTTTTTGTATATTCTTGTCATTTGTTATGCTTAATCCTTTTTATTCATATTTTTCTTTTGTTATGTTTGCTCTATTCATGTCAAAAACCAACCAACTCAAATACTTTTTACAACACATTAAAAACACAAGAAAATATGTGAGCTGACTCATTAAGCATGATGCTTAATGA
>JAUKPT010004608.1:0-10984 GCA_032273505.1 Nanomia bijuga
AACCCCCCCCCCCCCCAGAAGGTTTAGGGTTAAGATTTACAAAGTTTGAGTCATAATGTTGTGTATGTTTCTAGTTAGTTTACAGATCAGAACTCTCTACCTGAAATACTGTAGCTGCAATGTACTTCGCTGATTCGAAGTATGTACTTATATTGTCCAAAGCGGTCGTCATTACTGTCTAAAGTTCACGCCAAAATTCATCAGCTTTGCAGTGACCAAGATGGCTGAGAATAAATGTAAGCTGTTTGCTTTGATATAGGTCATAAATAGTTGTACAAATCAGGATATATTTTGAGGATTTGGTTTTCCACTCCTCTGAGTCGTCTTTTGTTTCACGTTTCTTACGACGTTTACTCATTTTTACCCTAAAAGAAAACACATAATGTTTATTTTCCATAAATACTTTCTCTTGTAATCCCAGATGGAAAGATAACTTAATGTCAAAACATTTTTAGACATCATAAAAAAGAGATCTTTTATAGTCCAGGAATGGAAAATATAAATTTCTAATACAACCCAAAGACAACATTTGCAGAGTAACCTAAGGGCATATACATCCCAATGACTCATGGGTCATCGTTACACAAATGAATTTGTCCTGCTTTTTTCAAAGAAATTGGAGTGCAACTATCTCTTTGACCCTACAAAGTAGGTAAAAATGTAGGTTCTTAACTCCTTCGCAAATCCATTGACATCCCGTTAAGATCAATACTTCCTTATGTGAATGTAATTGGAACAAACCCCGTTTTAGTGTCTACTCAGAAAAAGACATCACTTTCAGTTCGTCAAAAGCAGCTTGAAGAGTGTGGGGAAGGTACATCTGAACTTGGCTTCTATCTCGAAATAGTCCCTTTCGAATAATAAAAAATTCCCAAAATTTGACAACATTAGCCATTTTTTGCCTAAAATCGGCCTAAATATGACATTTTTGTAATACTCTTAACTATATATCGTCAATTTTGAACAATATTCATTCATACGAATAAGTCATTGAAGGTGAAGGAGCTCTATACAAAGGCATATGTGTAGTTTCGTATTTTTTTTAAAGCAAACAGAAAAAATTAAATGACCCCCACAAATGAGCCGAAAAAAGTCATTTTCCCCCAAAACCAGAGATGTTATCATGTCATTTCGTTTTGTAGACACCTTTAGCGTTCTGAAACCATTGATAGAATTTTGTTATGGGTGGGGTGCATGTGACCCCCTATTTCCCGCTAGACTATAAGGATAATGTCAAACACAATGATGTTTTGTGGTATCTATAAGATAGTGAATTTAAAAGATGCACACATAAACACTGAATCAATAGCTGAAATTGATGATTCAAAGATGGAAGTTGATGAGGATGACTCTGATATCCCTTTTGAGGTCAACTAGTGCTAGAAGTAGACAAATTTTTACAATGGAAAATTTTTAATTACACATTAGATATTTCATGTTTTTTGTAATTCGGTTTTTATCTTAACAAGATTTTTCTGAAGAATTTTAAGTGCTTTTAGGGCTAGTCAGACAGTAAATTTAAAGTAAATTTGTCATTAGATTTGTTTGAATTCTCTTCATAAGTTTTGGTTTTAACAAAACATCAAATGATGCCATCTTAAATTAAGGCAGAACATGGATGTTCAGTCAATTAAATAAAAAAATAATTTGCAGTCAATCCCTTACAAATGTATGTGGTTTACAATTCTGCCAATTGTCAGTATGAAATAACTTAAATAATGAAAGAAATTACATTAAAACCTTCACAGTCGCTGTAATGATGTTTGATTATGTGCAATGGTGTGGAAGAGTATTGCAAAATAGTTGCTTTCTATTTTTAGGAAAACAGTTTTTTTACAATGATGGAAATTTGTTTAACAATTACTTCACATTATTTACTTGACAAATTTATTCTATTTATTTGATTTATTGATTTGTAAATATCTACAATTACGACATAGTAATGATAACTTCTTGGTTAACTAAATTTTTCTATTTTATTTGAGTTTAATATGAGTAGTTTGTTAAATATTTAACTGCATTTTTTCAAATCACATCTTGATATTTTTGCAAAATAATCAGGTTTTCTACATCTCAAAGTTTATTCTTAAATAATTCATCCCTAAGTACAGAATTGTCAATAGCTTGCACAATATTTAGAATTCTAAATCATATCAGACATGATTTTTTTCTCGTATTCTGTAAAATGGTTTGTTTGAACTTAATTTAATGCCTGAAATGACATAACTGAGTGATGTTAATGTATTGTAAATTTTATGGGGCTTGGTAATTTCTTACATCAATTGCTTTTTCCTTCATGGCAAGCTTCATTATAATAAAGCTGGCCATGTTCCATTCTGAAGTATACTTTTTTTTTATTGTTTTGTTTGAATCACAAAGTACTAATGGACAAGCAAATAAAAAAATGAGGGGGTTAGGACCCCCCCCCCCGTGTTGTTTCCCTTTAACTCTTATTTGAATCAAGACATGTTGAACCATTTATAGGACAAGCTTCAATTTTTACAATTACCCAACAGTTTCGATGAAGTGTTTAATTTGGTCCTGAATCATGAATATTTTGTGTCCACATATAGTATGAAAAGGCTCATATTGATGGTTGGCTCTTTATTATCATTTTCTTGGATAACAATTTTCTATATAGCCTCACTATATCTTTTCTTTTTAGAAAACCATATGATATACATGACAACTTGACAATGGAACAGAGTGATTTTCATGAGAAAGATAGAAGATTTCGTTTAACGTCGACCTCAACCTGGATAGAGCAAAAAGATTATGATCACCTGTCTTTGTTATATGAACTACTAGATTCTAAAGAAAATATATGTTCTGATGACAAAACTATACCTGATTTTTTGTCTTCTTACAGAGCTTTTCTTACAAGTAATGACTGCAATAAAGCAAGACGTGGAACTTTGAAATATACTTGCAAGGTTTGTGATAAAATATATAGTCGAAAATCAACCTATGAAGGACATCTAAAAGAGATCCATAATAATGTTTATTACAAACACAATGTCAATAACACATCCACAAGAAATGGTAAGAAACATTATGAAATATCACCAGCTGTAAGTGATATAAATTGTTGCAAAGATACCATGCTTAACCCTGTAAGTAATTTATCAAGAAAGAGGCAGAGAAAAAAGAAACCTACACAAAACATAAAGCAGAGTGAAGAAGGGTTTCTCTGCTTGTTTTGCCCAAAAAGATTCATGAAGAAAGTTGATTATGAACACCATAAAAAAGTTCATTCAAATAATGATTTAATTCTTGATTCAAAATCAAGATGTAAAGAATTCACCAAGAAGTCCATGAAAATGAAAAAGAATATCATTAAAAGAGAAAAACAGCCAAAACAAAGTGTGACATTATCAATCCAAGAATTAGACTTTAATAACAGTGAAGAAGGACTATACAGCGATGAGAATGATCTGTTAACTAAAGCAAAATCACACTATAAAATGAATGAAGAGAAACAATCTGCTCAGGATAATGATGATGATACTAAAATTGAGTTTTCAATTGATAAAATAAAACTACTGACACAGTCTAAACCAAATTATAAAAGTGATAAACCAGAACGGAACAGAATATATTTATTTAAAACCTCAAACAACCAGACCAATATAAGAAGAATGCTACTACCGGTAAAAAGAAAACACAACAACATAGAAATCAAAAGGACAGAAAACAGGAAACTATTTGCAAGTTTTCTAAACAAGTATAATGTGCAGCCTTGCCAAGTTGTTCTTGAAAACATTTTTCAATGTTTGGATTGCTCGAAAGTATTCATAAATTCTGAGTGCTTTCAAGCTCACCATGAAACACATGCGCTGATTAATCTGGTAAAACAACCACAACATCGATTTGTTGAAATAAACTCAAGGAAGCGATCAGAGAAGTGTTATAAAAATAATGAGCATTTTGACAATGTGCAAATGTATAGGAGTAATGATTTGGAAGTGTCAGGAGTTTTGACTGTAGTATCTGTAGATGAAATACAAGAAAAGGTAGATACATCTGTTAGTGAACCTTGGGAAAAGGTAGACAGATTTCATAATGAACCATTTGTTAATTCAACAAAGAAAGCAATAAACACTGATGAAGATTCAAAAGAGTATTTTGTTGACCCTTATGAGGAACCACAAGAAACATCAGGTGCTAATGTTAAGGTCTCACAGAAGTTGGTAGTTGACCAAAATATTGAGAATTTTGAAATACATAATATCATTAAACCAAATGGACTCCAAAAAATGAGAATTCGGAAAATGTATAAATGCAAACAATGTCCTCAGACTTTTTATGATGAGAGCTTTGCCCTTGATCATTCGAAATCTCATGAAAATTCAGATGCATATCAAGGAATGACAGTTACATTTTGTGCAATGCTTGTAAATGTTCTTGATATATTCGTTGAATCACCTAAAGATATCATGATGCCATCTCCTGAATTATTTGTTAGTGGGGATGTCAAATCTAACGAATCACCTAAGCATGTTGATATCACATCTAATGATTCACCTGAAGAGGTTGATATCACATATAATGAGTCTTCTGACATTCTATCTAACCAATTACCTGAAGACGATAACATGACATCTTACCATTCATCAGCTGAAGTTAATTTAACATCTAAGCAATCATCCAAAAAGATTGAAATCAGACCTAGCAAATCATCTAAACAGGTTGATATCACATCTTACTATTCACCTGAAGAGGTTGATATCACATCTAATGAGTCTGAAGAATCTAACATTACATCTAACCAATCAGGTGAAAAGGATGACATCACATCTTACGATTCATTGGATGAAGTTAATGTCATATCTAAGCAATCACCTGAAAAGGTTGAAATCAGATCTTACAAGCCAATTGAAAAGGTTGCTATTGCTTCTTATGAATCATCTGAAGAGGTCGAGGTAATATTCCCACAGAGAAGAGCTAAAATGCTAGCAAGGCGATTTACTAACATGAGACAATATGAATGCTACATTTGTAGAAAGGTGTTCCCTAATAGGAATAAAAATATATTTTTAGATCACTGTAATACCCACTTTCCACATAAATGCACTTTTTGCACTTCTTCTTTTATGGATGGCAGAGGTCTAGAAAATCATCAGAAGCACTACAACAATTATAAATGTTTACTGTGTAATAAAGAAAATATATTACTATCAAACCTTGAAAAGCATAAAAAAGATCATATCAAAAATGGGGCTGAACTAACTATGGATAGCATTCAGAAAATGTCATGTATGTTAGACTTTGAATGCCCTGTGTGCAGAAGAGTTTTTCATATTAAATCTTATTTCATTAAACACATGAAAATTGTTCATCTTGAACATAAGTGTAGATATTGTGGAAAACAATTTCAAAGAAAAGGTAACTTGAAACGCCATGAACAATTTCATGTCAATGAAAACAAAAAAACAAAAATTCTGTACAATAGCACTGAAAATAGAATGTTCAAATGTATTTATTGTTATGAATCTTTTAAAGTCCTTGAAGATCTCTTAACTCATTTGGAGGCACACAATCACAATGATATGAACACATATAACATTACATCTTATGAATCATCTAATGAGGTTCACATATCTTATGAGTCGTGTGAAGAGGTTGACATTTTATCTTATGAATCATCTAAAGAAGAAGCACCTGAAGCACCTGAAGCACCTGAAGAGATTGATATAACATTGGATGAATCACTTAATGAGATTGACATCACATCTTATGAATCATCTAAAGAGGTTCACATATCTTATGAGTCGTGTGAAGAGGTTGACATCTTATCTTATGAATTATCTAAAGAAGAAGCACCTGAAGCACCTGAAGCACCTGAAGAAATTGATATAACATTGGATGAATCACTTAATGAGATTGACATTGCTTCATATGAATCATCTGAAGAAGATGTTATCACACAAAATGAGTCATACAAATGCTACATTTGTGGAAAAGCGTTCCACAATAAGTATGAATATGTTTCTTCAAAGCACAGTGAAATTCATTTTCCACATAAATGTACTTCTTGTACTTCTTGTTTCATGAATGGCAGAGGTCTGGAGAATCATAGAAAACGACACAATAAGTTTAAATGTCTTGTTTGTAATAAAGAAAATATACATAGCTTTGAAATTCAGAAGCATAAAGAAAAACATATCAATACTGGAGATAAATTAACAAAATTTGAATTTCAGAAAATAAATTGTAAACTAGAATATGAATGTTACATATGTGGAAAAGTATTTCGATGGAGGTATAATATCAAGCGCCATATAAAGATTTCTCATTCTGGAGTGTGTCATGAGAAACAGCATGTACTTGAACTGAGATCAGTTGATGAATTTGCAATAAGTAAACTTAATGAGGAAATGATGAACACAGTTGAAGCTAAAATGCCAGAAAAATGTAATAGGTTCAATTTATTGGAAGTGCACCCTAAGAAACAGTCACATTTATCTCAGGGAGATACGATAATTATTCGCAGAGTGTATGAATGCACATCTTGTTTTCAGATTTTCTTTGATCAGAAGTTAGGTTTAGATCATTTAAAATCCCATGATGCAGTTCAAAAAATAGGAGAATATCCTGCGTTAGTTGATTTTAACATCGAAAGATTGTCTTGTTGTTCAATAAAAGAAGATCTTACAAATACTGTTACAAAAGTGAATGATCTCAAACAATCACACAAAAAGTATCCATTTGAATCCACTATCCACAGTTTTGAACATAAGATTCCAACTAAAATTTCTTTAAGGAAAACAAGTTTATTTAGATGTACTTCGTGTGGACTTTCATTTGATGAAAAGGACTTTGAAAAACATTTTGAATTTTCTAATCTTTATCACTGCTTAGTGTGTAGTAAAGAAGATATACCAGGAGAAGATATTGGGATTCATTCTTCAAGTCACAAAAAAAGCAAAATATACTTTGCTCGATCCTGTCGTGCTAAGAAAATTGAATAAGCTGAGCCTTTTAATGAGAAAAATAGTACAAAAATTGCTTAATGTGGAACTAATTGTTTGGATTAAAATACAGAAGCTGAATTTGATAAACTGACAATCGAGAAAAGGTGTACATTGTATGGACTTTCATTTATCAACAGTCATGGTTAAGAACATCGTGTTTTAACATGTTCTTTATCTTCTACAGACCAAGAAATTGAAAAGTTTCCTTCCTGTCCTGCTAAAACAGTGAAACTTTTGACTGGAAAGATATGTTGGATAGGAAAATATATATAGATGCAGTTGAAGAATAAACGAAATAAATCATTTTCACATTTTCACATTTTCACATTGCTATACTTTTTGTTCACTTAAGGCTGAATCTGAATCTGGATAGTATACATAAATGATATGATTGTGCAGATACAACAAGATATGTTTGTGCAATGTGAAGTGTGTATGGTTTTTAATTTTCTTCCATTGTTTTACTGCCTTTCTATGGTGTTAGCATCCCCTGATTGAGAATGGTTTCATTTAAGAGGGGGCCCACGAGTTTCCAGGGGGGTATTTATACATATTCACATATTTACTTATTTAGTTCTGCTGTTCTTAGTGAGGAGGGGATATGAACCCCAGTGGCACCATGCATTCTCAAAATCCTTAAAACTCTAAAAAATCTGGAAATTTGCTTTATTTACTTTAGGTTAAATTCTGTTAAATTTTCTAATATGTCGGTGCACTCTTTGTCGACGCATTGGCTCAGTGGTTAGCTTTCAGGTTTCGCAATGAAGCGACCTGGGTTCGATCCCTCCT
Organism: Nanomia bijuga; assembly: GCA_032273505.1. Lineage (NCBI taxonomy): Eukaryota > Metazoa > Cnidaria > Hydrozoa > Siphonophorae > Agalmatidae > Nanomia > Nanomia bijuga. The sequence goes on from JAUKPT010004608.1 coordinate 7,764, forward strand.
TGATCCCCGTAATTTAATCTAATCTAATAAATCACTGAAATAATGTTCGCCACAAGTGGTCCCTTGTGGTGCGTTAAATCAGGCAATGGATTCTGCTGAATGTTGAATGTTGTATGTGTCGTAAATGTTGATCCATCCCCGTTAGTAGAGCTTCATATATACTGCCTCTTTCGGGAATGGCATGTAAATAGATGAAAATCATAAAAAAAAACAAAAAAAAAACTTTCAATATTTTGGAAAAATTCGACTTCCTGAATAGTGTAATCTTATCCAGAATGATGGGTCAAAGTGACCCCTGTGAAACAAAAAAGCCTTTGTAACATGAAAAATAAAAGCAAAAATCAAGTATCAAGGTATGGAAAATCTGATATTTATATATAAACAATTATTTTACCAATTGTTCTAGTCTTAAGCCACATAAATTATTGCCAAAGAAACCCTTAAAATGGCCTAGTCTGAATATGGTTAAGTGGTAAAATTATGAAATACCTACCTATTTTTTTAGTTTTTGTATATAGATAATTTTGATTTAAAATTTTTTACTTTTTTTTACAGTTTCTTAGATTTAGAAAAAAAACATTTTTCTGGCTTATATCTTTATTTAGTTTCTCTAGAATTTATTAACCTATTAACCTCTTCCAAACTACCAGATTCAATAAAGGGGGCTCCTTCATGAAAGAAATTTCTTCCTGCAAGATATTAACCTCGGTTTGTTTTTGCCTAAAGATTGATTTAGGAAAAAATGCATTGTGATTCACATTAGAATTTGATCTTTATTATTGTACCTTAATGTAACCAATTAGTATCAATTATAGTCTGGTCGGGCGTGCAAAAAAACTACACTTTCAAGTAGGAAAGCATGCATTTGAATTTACTCTATTCTAAATGTGTATAACTAGTTTTCCAGCAGGTTTTCAGACATATGTTCTAATGTGTTTCTTAATCAGCATAAAATATGATTTCCAACAACATAAAGAATAAATTTTCTCAAAAATTGTTAGGCAAGGGGGTCTATGCCAGTCTGTAAATTACACACATAGATAATTGTTCTTAAATTGGGAGTGAAGCTAAGGATGCTTCTCATGGCACAGACTACTAAGATACCAGACAAGAAACTCTCAAACCATGGTAAAGTTAGTGGAGGGTTACTAGCCATTTTTACAAGAAAAAACCGAGCTATGAGAGCTTTTGACTTACTTCATCTATAATTTATTGTTCTCAATTATCGAAATTTAGAAATATGATACTTCAAGGCACCAAAAACATCTTTATATGGGACGACCCCTAAATCCCAAAAATATAGCAAACTGCCTTAAAAGAGTTACAGTCAACATATAAGAGTAAGTATCATGGCCTTCTTTACTAATAGGCCTAGATATCATGCAGGTCTTTTCACCGAAAGTACCTTCCAGGTATTTAGTGGTTCTGAAATTTACAGGACACATTGTTATCATATACTAAATCATAATAAATCAATCGAGAAAAAAATTGGTCAATTTTTTTGGGAAATATGAAGTACTTTCGGTTTCGCTTTAATTGAGAAAAACAGTGCAAAGAAATAGTTTTTTTCAAAAATGCTTTTGGCGGTGCAAAAACAAAGGCCGCAATCAGAAGATAGAAGCAAAAGTATTGTAGGTCAAAGCAAGATCAAGCTAAAAAAAAACGAACAACATCTTTGGCTATATTCATACTGGGAATATTATGTTATCATATAATTATCGTATAAGACGAAAAATTTGGATAAATCTTGGAGTAAAAACACCATTTTGATGTATTTTTCTGTCAAAATGCATCTAAAAACATTTGAAAGACCAATAAATTGTTAGTTAACTATCTTGAAGGTTTTCTGCACATCATATTATATTACAAATTATGTTCCCATGTTTTAGTTTTTTTTACGAAAGATTTTTGTGCAAATTTGGGTAAGTCATGGCGTAAAAACACTTGGGTTGTTTAAATATTATATTTACAATTCTTGGCATAATTACTGAAAACTTGCTTGTGTGCTTTTGATTAGTTCTATGTTATTTTGTTTTGAACATCAGTTTTGAACATTGCTCCAATCACGACTTTTTAAATATGCATAACTTAATCAAACGTCTAATCATTAAATATATTCATCATTCGAGTACCTTGCTGATTCAAAGTCGCAAAATTTGGAGAAGAAGTTAAACAAAGATCTATTTTTCATTTTGTTTTATTCAAATTATTTGATTATAACTATGATGAGACATTTAGTTGAAGAAATGGATGAATCTTACTTGTATTAAACACTTTAAGTAAACGATTACAAAAGGAGAAAAAAGGAAGAAAGTAAACAGCCGAAAACAGAAAATGGTAATGGCAGAAAAGGCAGAAAATGTGTGAGAATAGAAGGGACATTAATTTCAGATGCTAATGACCTAGTCCAAGAAAACGTCTTGTCTCTGACAGCAAATATGTTAAAACAATCAAGTTGAATTTTTTAATTTAAAAATGCCTCGAATGTGCTGTTACTTTTTGTTCTAGTAATTATAAGAAAAATGGAGAATATACAAATATATTTTCAAAAATTACACCTGATACTGTTCTTTGTGGAAGACGTTTTAGCCTCTTGATTATGGAACAGTTACAAAGAATTAGACCATTGAACTATAATGACGCTACCAAAAGTATTTCAAAAATAGACAAAAAAAGAAAGTGAAAAACGAGATCCTGCCAATAATTTTGATGACATCGAGTCGTGGTGTGATTTACAATGTAAATAACCAATTACAACCAAATATAGCTTTAAGAACCAATTTTCAGTTCATTTGATTCATGAGAACAGATTGTAAAAAATTAGTGTTGTTTTCAGAATATATCACAAAAATATATTTATAAATTACTCCAAATTACTCCGGAGTTACTCCAATTACTCCAAATTACTCTGGAGTTATTCCAAATACTCCAAATTACTCAGGAATTACTCAAATTACTCTGGAGTTACTCCAATTACTCCAAATTACTCCAGAGTGACTCCAAATTACTCCAAATTACTCCGGAGTTACTTCCATTATTCCAAATTACTCCAGAGTTACTGCAATTAATCCAAATTAGTCCAAATTACTCCGGAGTTAATCCGTTTGCTCCAATTACTCCATTATCATTAGCCTCGATCATGCTAACAGATTGTAAAAAATTAGTGTTGTTTTCAGAATATATCACAAAAATATATTTATAAATTACTCCAAATTACTCCG
>JAUKPT010004609.1:0-10984 GCA_032273505.1 Nanomia bijuga
TGTTCTTTGTACTGCTGCTTGACCAGGGGGTCGACTTTAAATTTTCCGACCCGGGGAATCAAATTTACAGCCGGGAATAATGCATAAAATACTATAAATATAACAGTAAATCACACTCTCATCATATATTCACCCGGGTAATATAGGTGAATTTAGATGAATTCTTAAATTTCAGCCGGGGAATTTTCCCCGTTCCCCGGGTCTTATTTGACTCCCTGCTTGACATTGGTGTTTCGTCAGCGCATCAATGAACACTGATGTATCTCTCTTTCTAACAACGACTTTACAAAGAATTACTTAAAAAATCTGGAATTTTAGTCAAAAATTAGTTAAAACTTTGTTAAAAATTTCGTATGGGTTTCTTATTCTCCAGTTGCTTAAAATCTTGACCTTTGTAGCCCCAGTGTAAATCGACGATTGATGATTCTTTTCATCGAATACGCCCAAAAGTTGTATTTTTCATTGCAAAACGTTATCTCGCACGTATCTTATAAGTAATTCGCGGATCTGGTCCTATTTCTAAAAATGAATTCACTCACGACTAGAGTGAGTTCAGAAACTCATATTCTATGACTCATTCATCTTCTATTAGTATTAGTGTTTTATTTAAAGAAGAAATATTCGCTCTAAGATATGTGTATTCGTGAATACACTCGCGGATTTATTAATAATGTGTAAATTTTAACACTTTCAAATTGGGACATTAATGATGGTTTTTGATAAATCTGTGTAACACTTAGATAACGAATGTAATTTATGTATAGTTTCTAGCCCATTATATTCATTTTTCCAAAAAATGGTTTTTTTTGACCCTTTAACCCCAATTTTGACCCCTAAACAATGCTTAAAGTTATATTTGTGTAACAGGTAGTTTCCCAATGTGATTCAATGTAAAATTGGTAATTTCCAGCTTATAATGTTAATTTTTTCTAGAAATGAGCACATTTTGACCCATTTTGTCGCCTCAACGTCCCAAAATTGAGCCAATAACAATGCTTTATGTCAGATTTGTGTAACAGTTAGTTCACCAATGTAATTTAACGTATAATTGCTACTTTCCAGTTCAAAAAGTTAATTTTTTCCATAAATAAGCACATTTTGACCCTTTTTAACCCCCATTTTGTCCCCTTAACGTCCCAAAATTGAGCCAATAACAATGCTTTATTTCAGATTTGTGTAACAGTTAGTTCTCCCATGTGATTTAATGTATGATTGTTAATTTCTAGCTCATAATATTAGTTTTTTCTAGAAATGGGCACATTTTGACCCTTTTGATCCCCGTTTTGACCAAAAATCCCAAAATAAGCAATCGAAAATTTGACACCTCTGATTTTTAGTAAATTGACACCCTAATCGAAGGAAATCAATCAAAAAATCGGACTAGGCACGCATATCGCACGAAAAAAATCGGTACCTACACTTATGTGAACTTGTGGTGTAATGGAGATCAACTTCACCTCTCGTTGGTGCCATCTGGAATTAATTCTCGCCCGTGTCATCATTTCTCTCGTGTCATCAGTGTTCTAAAAAAAAATCGTTTAAAACCTGACCGGAAGTTGATGAAATAAGGCCCGATACCACGTTTTTGGACCTGAAATGGACATAAATTAGCATATTTCAATTGAAAATCGATATTTAAATGTCAAAAAGGCATTGAAATATGGTAAAATTACATCTTAATAAATAGTTTGGGATATGCGATTCAATAAACATTTGTCAAGGGCTATATTAGGGCCCAATCCAAAAAAAATAGATATTTGAGACACATATGACGTCAATCTATATTTGTCTAAGGCCGTATTAGAGCCCAATCCCTCGTTTTGGATCCATTTTGGGTCTAAAATAAACTTAATCTTAATTTTAATCACTATTCTGCATTTAGATATTGATTTTCATTAAAACATATTATTTTAGGACCAATTTGAGCCCAAAGGAACTTCGGCCCTAGTATAGCCATGTACAAATGAGAATTGTCCTCAGATATGTCTCATATTTCTCAAACTTAACCCTACTCAAGTAACTTTTGAGCTTTTAAATGTCGATTTCCATCGAAATATACCATTTCAGGTCCAATTTGGGCCATAAACGGGGGATAAGGCCTTAATATGGGCATATACAAATGTGAATTGTCCTCAGATATGTCTCAGATATCTCAAACTATCATAAAATTCCATTTTAACCCTACTCAAGTGACTTTTAAGCTTTGAAATGTCGATTTTGAAATGTCGAAATATATTATTTAAGGCCCAATTTGGGCCCAAAAACGTAGAATTGGATCATAATATGGCCATTGACAAATTGGAATTGTCATCAGATATGTATCACATATCTCATTTTAATTCTACTCAAATGACTTTTAGCTTTTAATTATCGATTTTCATTGAAATATACTATTTTAGGTCCAATTTGGACCCTAAAACGGGAGATTAGGCCCTAATATTGCCATAGAAAAATGAGAATTGTCCTCAGTTATGTCTCACCTATCTCAAACTATCATAAAATCCATTTTAATCCTACTTAAATGATTTTTAAGCTTTTAAATACCGATTTTCATTGAAATATACTATTTTAGGCCCAATTTAGGCCCAGAACGGGGTGATGGATCCTAATTTAGCCATGGACAAATGAGAATTGTCCTCAGAAATGTTTCACATATCTTCAACTATAATAAAAAAAAAATTTATTTGCATTGCATAATGAATAAAGTGTTCTGATCATTCAATTTCGTTCGAAAAAATAATTAATCAGTGGTAGTTAATTAGTAACTATGCTATATAAATGGTTCTCCCCGGTATTCATGACCATCGATATGTATAGCCCACCCCTAATACAATCTTTCGGAGACCGTGACCGAGAGAAAATAACATGAATTGATCAAAACTATATCGCAGACCCATGCAATGTGAGGAAATTGGGTAGTTAGTTAGTATTTGACAAAACACTAATCATGGGCTCGATTAGAACGATAACGGCTGTGCAAACCTAACCTAACAAAAAATAACATAAATGAGTTTTTCGATGTCATATTTCTTTATGCTCTTTTTTTGCTTGATAACCACCACAGACTACTAGTTGGTCTGCGCAGCCACCTGTACCTGCTTGGATAATATAAAAATAAAATGCTTAAGAGTAAAGGAAATAAGGAAACAATAAAGAAGTAAATTTTGAACTTCTGAACCGTGGGATTAAAAAGAATATTCCACAGGGATCATCAAACCTTAGGACAATCTGTAGATTGCCAGGATAAGAACCCTAACCCTAAGGTAGGTAATACAAAATTAAGTTTTTATATTGTCTAAGCAAGTGCATAAATGAAAAATGGCTTCAAAAAACTCATATATGTACATCTTTTTTATGAAACAAACTATATATTCATGCTTTTATTGACAGAATCTATACCTAACAAATGATGTCAATAAAACATTTCAAGGATCAGCCATGGCCAGCATATTCATAGCCTACTTTATACATATCTTGCCGACAAAATATCGAGCTAGGCGTTTTGGGACCATCTGCGATCAAACTACAATGCTTAGTGTATTTAGACGCATGTCCAGAATACGTGGGGACGAATTTATCTTTTGGAAAAAAATATTGGGGGAAATATGGACCTTTCGTACTTTTTGCTATTATAGTCAATAAGTCAGTCGCTTTTATATCTTTGATCACGTGCTTTTTACAGCATGTACATATAAATAACATCTCTACTCTCCGTAATTTGCAAGTTACCTATTCAACGCGTTCTTGAGTTATTGGAGTTTATATCAGAAAACCTGTTAACATTAAACGAAATAACAGGTTAACAGGTAATACAAAGGTAGATATAAACCTTAAATTTTTCTCAAGGTAGCAAGAATGATAATGTTATGAATCTATTGAAGACTTAATTGATTAACGACATAGTCCGGCTAAGATTACTATAGAATCTATACATAGCACGCAAAATTGTTTATTGACATAATAATAAGAATACATTACAATAGATCATTAAATGTAACGACAGCTAGTATATTTAGCAAATCTCTACTCTCAGGTTGACGAGGGTCTTATAAAATCGAAAGTGTACTCCAAAGAGCTTTAAAGAAGAATAACTGGTGAATGGACATTGATCATCTCATAATACTTCGTCATGATATTGTCCTGCATTATACGCGCATGCTGTAAAAAGCACGTGATCAGAAATATAAAAGTGACTGACTTATTGACTCTAATAGCAAAAAGTACGAAAGGTCCATATTTTCTCCCAATAATTTCTCCCAAAAGATAATTTCGTCTCCACGTATTCTGGATATGTTTCTAAATACACTGAACATCGTGGTTCGATCGCAGATGGTCCTAAAACGCCCAACTCGATATTTTGTCGGCAAGATGTGGGGCCGTGTATAAAGTAGGCTATGGTTGGTCAATACTAAGTATTGTGAAACAAATGTAAATCATGCTTTGTTGTTTGCGTATGGTCGTAATATTTTTTGAGAGTTCGAAATATGTCATAATCTCTAACGACTAAATAACCATAAAAATACTTTTTGTCACATTGACACACAACATGGTATAATAAATTCCTGCATTATAAGCAACATTGCTCAAAATAGATTTTCTCACCTACCCCCCAGTCAGCAAACTTAGCATATGAATTGATTATTATCGACCACTATACATGCAAACATTTGTTTTGATTAGGTGTTCCAAGGATTTGTGACAACAATAACTTGTGGTGGTCCTTCTCTACTGGCAAGGCGGGATGAAAATCGGTACCAGCGGCACCAGCAGTACCCGGAAAAGTCGTTGCCAGACCGCAAATTCAAAATTTATACTCAAAATTTAACGGCAAACGAAATATTCAGCCGGAAGCAAAGAGCCGCGGTACCCGGAATCAGAATATATTCTACAGCTCCGTCTATTAACAAACTATGATCAATATTTCTATTATTTTGCTTTTAACCCTAAACGTACTGACGTTGAGTCTCTTGCGTGCGGCAAGTAAACAATTACACCGGCGAAATTCGCCATTCGCTGGTCCAGGTTTGATCCTCTGCAAAATCTGTACAAGATATATCTACATGAATAGCGAGCAAATTATGTACCGTAAATTCAGCCCTTGGAAACGGTTTGTTTCCTTTTTCCAGCCAAGTGATGTATATAGTAACCAGAATGCATGCGTGAAAAATGTCATCATCAAAAGAACCTGATTGGTTCACTTAGAATCCTTTTTTGTGATTTTGAGTTTTGACATATGTACAAATTGTGACATTTCTCAAATAACCAATCAGATTTTTGATAATGTAATTTTAAACCAATCAATCGGTAAATTTTAACGATTATTTGTAATCATTCCCTAATAGTTTAATGGGCGGTATGATCGTTACCTGGGAAATCTTTTAGTTTAATAATTTATTTTTGGCCTGATGGATATCATAGTGTTGAATATAGTAAGGGATTGTCAACTCATGGGTAAATTTTGAATTCGTTTGGTTAAAAAATGCCTCATCAAGAATTTTATTGGTCCAATTCAGAATGTCATAAAATCATGAAATTATATAGTAGTCATCCAATTGTGTGTTAGAGGGCGTGGGAGGTGTTGATAGGCTGTGCATCCTAAACAACTGAGTGGTACGCCTTGTGCACAGTTCACGAAAACAAAAACGGTTAAAAGAAGTTACAGTTCTCAAAGGGGTTAAAAAGGAACAATTTTGTTCTCACGAAACCTACTCCATGAACCCTATAGATTAAGTTATCACTCGACAATACTTTTGGTAGAAAAAACTCTGGATTTCAACATTAATTTTTCGCCTTTTAATATTCTATTTAAATTGTCATGAAACGCTTAATGATCATGAAATCAAGAATGAAATATCGAATATAAACCTAAACAAAATCATTAAAATTCAGTACTTGTTAAAAGAAGGCTTGAAATTTGTCGATTCTTGGTATGGTCAATGAGTAAAACGTTGAATCCACGATTTGGTCAGGAGTACAAAAACAAAAATTTTACCGATTCCTTAATTGTACAGGAGTACATTTTGGGGTGAATGGGTCCTAACCGAAAGTTCTTGACCCCCTTATATAAGTGTAATTTATTGGTTTGTTTCACGTTTGTTGCAAATAAGCTTCACTGTCGTCCGCGACGAAAGCAGATATGGTTTTTGTTAGTAAACAAAAGAAAGTCATAGTGACATTAAACTATTGAACTTATCTTGAAACCAACCAATCAGATTATTTCCACAAGAAGATTCTTTTATTACAATAACAACTACGACACCAAGATGTTCAAGTCTGCATGATAGGATAGCGAGACGGTTTTAGACGTCGACACTTTATAAAGATGAACCACCTTCACATTGAATAACCGATGAACGAAATTCTTCTCAGATAACAGGGATCTTCCTTCTTAGAACGTGCTAATCTCCACGAAGTCGTCCCTTTCTTGACATTGATGCATGTCATCTTTCAGTACAATTCCATTTATGTAAGTTAGGCATCGTCGTCTTGAGATACTTACTGCATGGTGGACACGGATGATAGAGGCAATGCTGTCGGGTCGACCCATGTCATGTGAGGGAAATTTGATTGTCTATTGGTAGCTGGCGAAACACTAGATGGGACTTAAGCCATTGCCTCAATGAGCAAGTTCATGGTTGTCCCATCACAAATGCAAACCTTTAACGAATAACCACCTGTCTTGCTTTTATATAACCTCTAGCCACTCTAGAAAGAAGGGCAGATGCACCCCTAAGTAATTTAAGGGTGTATGATAAGTGAGGTAGAAATATAATGTAAAAACCTTTTATTTGGTATCAGTAAAACGTGCTTTTAACGTTAGGTGCTTTTCGGATAATCTTCTGGTCTGCAAGGCAAGGAAAAGTAGGGTATGTCAAGATATATATTTCAATCGAGAGAAATACCTGCATGCAAAAGCTCTTATCGTATTAATGTGGAAATGGAATAGTTCTTAGACCTTTGGATTTAACCCGGCGAATGACACATTTTACCTAAACTATGAATTACTATCAAGACCATTCGCTGGATAATTCTTTTTATTCCTCTCCTGTTCATATATTATACAAAATTGAAGTTCTGATATATATATCTTGCGTTTTCACCTCACATGCGAAGTGCTTTTGGCCATCTATAACATAGCCTACTACTGAAATAACAGTAGACCATGTCTGTTAGAACTTTACCCGTGATATTAAATGATATTTCGCGGTCGACCTGATCATCTACAAAAATACGCTTTAATGTTGTACAACTTAACGTAGGAGTTGGCTATACTGGATCAAGTTTCAATTTTTTTACTTTAATTTTCTCTTTTTGAACATTTTAGAAATTTAAGATTAGAATATTATTATTCTCTGGTGCAAAAATGAGGGAAAACGGACTAAGGAAACTTTAAAACCATCCAAAAAACATAAAATATATTGAAATATCTATAAAATTGTCCTGCGCCTCTAAAATATTTTTTTTGGAATGATATTTTTGAATTGAAAAAATCTACGGACCTTGCCTGAAAAGTGTGACAGTTAAAACAAATTGTTTTCCTCTTTATGGAATGGTGATAATGATATCTTTTCTATGATACACATATTTGAAAGTCAACAATTTATCTTTTATTAGGAAAGGAAAAGATTCGCTTGGAATTCTTTACTATATCTTTCTTTATTTTGCTTTGCTTTTAAGTCAATCAGGAATTGGACTGAGCTGGAGCAGTTTCTACGTTGCGAAAGTTGCGAATATTTTTTCGCAGCTTTAAGAAAGAAAGTTGCGGGAATTTAATGTAGAGACGATTATTTCAATATTCGACATCAACTCGACATTATTTAATGTGAAAATTGAAATTGTTCAAAGATAAAAAACGTTTTCGGCACAAAACGTCGAGGAAGTTGCGAGAACAAATTTACAACTTTTTATGTCTTAAAAGTATTACAGTTATTTAACACTCTTGTCCTTTTAGCTTATCATGAGCATTGCAAAAGCATGAGCATTGAAAAAAATGTCTAATTTTTCAGAGCATCCTTTATCCCTCATTTACATTATACTTAGCGGTAAAAAAAGTCAGCAAAAATAAAATGTTTGCAAAAATATTAGTCACTAGAGCCAAAATTAGTCTCCTTGCCGAAGGTTTTTTAATTCCAAACATAAAAACAAGTTTGGATTTTCTTAGTTTTTTGTAAGAATAAAGCAACAAATATGACAAAAAGAGGTTTATTCATAAAAGAAAACATAGGTAAAAAGGTTTTGTCGGCAAAAATTTGGTCACTTATTAGAAAATGGCATTGTTTCGAGTAATCGTTTTTATCAATAGATTTCAATACATTTGATGATTAATTGATTAATTATTCGAAGAATCATCGACAATAACATAAAAAAAATATGTTTTGTAACTATTAGATATATTAACTATGATTTACGTGCATCAAAGATAAATTGTAAGATTTTTTTACAAGAAAATTAATTGCATTTTTCCTTAAGAAATAATTTGAAATTAGAGACTATTCCTAAAGAACAAATTCCACTGCAACTTTCTTTTCCATTCTCTTTCTTACCGCTGTTTCATTTTTTTTCTTCATTGATAATTCGATAGTATATTGAATATTTTAATTAATTGGAACTGGTTATTCTTACGGTGATTGACTGAAATGAGTTATCAGTTATTAATAAAAAGATTGCTATTCAGACACCAGTAAATATTCTCGTCATTTTTATACTCTCCTTTTTATTCTTCACTTTATAGGGTGCGGAACAATAGGAATCCCCTATTCCAAATTTTGCACTGGGGAGCAGTGTTAGGCAACATATTTACCATTGTATTCAGAAGCTATCTTTTTTTCAATGCAACCTTAAATTACAGATTTTAAATGAAATTTGATCCTAACAAACGCACCACGCTCATAGCTTTTGAGTGCGTCACAAATCTAAAACTTCATATTTCAAAACACAAGATTCTTCTCATATGTTCACCTACTGTAGACAGCCTACCGTTTCGTGCAGAACTTTTAAACCTCGTGTCTGTAAGATCTTATGTAAACTTTACACTGAACATACATGTGTGTGTGTAGTTGTGTGGAACAGGTTGGTAAATTCAAAAATAATTCTATTGAGCAAAGTAAGTAAAAATATGAAAAAAAATTGAAAATGCAGTGTGGCGGATCTGGAGTATCTTCGGTGTCTTTATAGAAATACTCATTTTTGATCAGATCAGTATTTTGGCAGGTTTTTATAATTTAAGACTAAATATCATGTTTGAAGACAATGAGCCAGATCCACCACTTAAAAATGGTTAGTAAGACTGCAGTATGGCGGAAACCGCTTGACAAACTACCTTTTTACAGGCCACGACGACCTTACCGACAACGGCAAGAACGTAAGAGCCATTCAGGAAGATCAGCTAAGACCGACAAATGATATATCCCTATATATTACCATGTACATCATAGTGAACATGAAAGATGTTATTTCTATGGTGATAAAAATCGTATGAAAATCGTATGAAAAACGATTTGGCAGGTATGAGTCAGAAAAATATTTAAAAGATATTTGGGTAAAAATCATAACGCCCCCCTAAAATATTATGTTCTTCTCCGCCTATGTTCACATGACTCTCACCTGACCTCATACAATAGAACTTTCACCATAACCACGTGCAACTGTTGCTAACCACCATTCCCTTTTAACTAATCACAAGAATATGTGAGCTACAAGAAACTGGTGAAACTTGAACGCCTCTTTTGGTGTTGCGTGCGAGCTCTCAACTCCCCTTTCTCCTCCCCCTCTACGGGCATGTGTCTATTAAAGCAAGCAGTGGTGAGCAAAGAGCTTGGCTTCAAATTATAGGTGAAATATGTCTTTTGATTAGTTGTAAATTACATCCTCAAGAACCTGATTGGTTCGCTTGAAAAGTGTTTTATCATTTTGAGTTCTATCAAAATGAACAAAATACGACATTTCTCAGTCAGCCAATCGGATTCTTGATGACGTGCTTTTCAACCAATCAAACAGTAAGTTTACCTATATATTTTGAGGTGGTTAATGTGTAATTCCCTTGTGAATAGGTGTGAATTATGATTGCGACATGTAGGGGTGGATTTGATACCATAAATAACTCGAGGTGTTATGAGGTGTTAGCTTGTTAGTGTTGTCCTTGCGAAGCGTGTCTACGCAGATTCTAAAAACATGTAACCGCGAAATGATCACTGTTCTTCCAATGTCACGGAAGGGTTGGTTGAGTTGAAACTGGCTTCATGTACACGTTTTTTATAAGAATATACAAGACGAAATTAGACAAATTTGAAATTTGTCATCTTGTCATCTGATAATTTCAGACTTTTGACAATCTCATGTTTCAAGTAACAAATTTATTTCTGTTTTTTTTATGAATTCGTTTGTTATAAACACAATAATATAAGAAGTACGATCTGGGGTCGATTTCGGTCGCTTTTATGATTATATCACAAATCAATTAGTTTTTAGGCATTCATGCGCTAAAATAGTCTCGTACATTTAGCTATCGGATGTACTCTGGTAGATGGTTGAAATAGAGCAAGAGAAATTTGCAGCCTATAGTTATCATTTGTAACACTATTGGTCCACAAAAATGATTTGAATTCGGAAACAGGTTAATGACAATAAGTCAATGCTAAAGTCATACTTAATTCAAGGAACGATAGTGCAGCAACTGGTGACTTTATGACGGTTATTGCTTGGTATGGTATCTACTCAGTATTAATAATGTAATAGCAAACTTTTATGTTTAATAGAAAAGTTTATGTTTTTGAGAGATTTGACTTTAAGAGCTTTAGTGATAGTTAGCTTATTGAGGTTTTGCCATCTGAAAAGTCATATAACTAGTCATGTAACCCGTGTTCATAATCAAATCAATGAATGTTGTAACACAATGTTAGACCCTGCCATCAGAGTCTGAGAAAGTGAAAAAGGTTCCTCGATCCTAATTTTTGAATAATTCAAAAAGTTCCTCAAAAATGGAGGC
>JAUKPT010004610.1:0-10983 GCA_032273505.1 Nanomia bijuga
CGACGCTCTTCCGATATAACAATTACGGAATGAATTTTTCGCCGGGTCCTACTCTTAGGTCCCGAATAAACGCCCCTCCCCCCCCCCCGTTTATTAGAACTCCCCGTTCATTCGGTATCTCAGAATAATAAAGAATCATTCATTACCAGGTTTTATGTTCTCCCACATGATCTTGACATAATCATCTCGATCAGGGCGACTCTGCTCGTGCCAGAACCCAAGTGCGTGAAGTATTTCGTGAAGGATTGTGCCAACTGAAAGACACCCACTGCCCAGTGAAATGTCCTGAGACCCAGTCCTCCAGAATGATCGACCAACTGTGGATGCACAGCTAAAGGAAATTAAGAGAAGTTAACATGTGTGATGTAGGAACAGTAATAGATGGTTTAATAACCTTGAGTAAATATTTTGGTTAAATCTCATTTTTACGGGGCGAACTTTTTTGCAGCTTCAAGGATTTTCTTTTGATCAAAATATTTACTCGTGTTAATAATTAATCACGACAAAATTTTTCAAAGTAATCTGATTGCATTACATTAGCACATTTTTCAAAATATTATTATTATTTCCTTGAAATGTAGGACTTGATGAAGTTCCTTTTTTGCAAAAAGAGGTCTTCGAATGAATTGAGCTTATTGAAAACATGTCCATTGACCATCAACCAATGTTAAATATTTCAAAACATGGAGTAGGTCAAATAGGTCCACTTCGTAACAGGGACGGATCTAGGGTAAGGTTCTTTAAGTGTGAACCTTACTTAAACAAAAAGACGTGAGCTAGATACATTTTTCATGACAATTAAAAATTTGCCGTTACTCTTAGGGCTGCTTCAAACGTAAAACTTTTGTAGAGTCTAATTCAATTATTTTAAGTTGGCTGATTGTAAAAGACGTATTAATTACAGCAATAGTTTTAATGACCAACTCACATAAATTGAATTAGACCTAACAAAAGTCTTACGTATAATGTTACCCTTAGAAACCAGTTGTTTCTAATTACTTTATTTTATATTTTTTTGCGTGCATTACTAAATGATGTCTATTAAAGTAAGATTTACACTATAGAAACCTTACTCTAGATCCAGCCCTGCTTCGTAATCATAAAGCCAAAGCAAGTAAACCTTAAATTTAGTGAGTGCTTCTACATTTAAAGAAAGCTCGATGAATAGCCACCTCAAGAATAGTTTGTATTTTGACAGTTACAAATTATCCAAACCTACATTTTCTCACTACATTTAGAGGCCTGTCTGTAAGGAATGTGTACGCGATCGATGACACGATCGTGCACATGGCTTTCGCCTTTCCCTGTGCTCTGTGCCCTGTGCCCGTTGAATAGGTGGCTTACAAATTACTGAGAGTAGAGATGCTATTCATATGTGCATTCTGTAAAAAGCGCGCGACCAAAAATATAAAAGCGTCTGACATATTGACTCTAATAACAAAAAGTACGAAAGGCCAATATTTCCCTTAATAATTTCTGATAAAAAATAAATTCGTCCACGCGCATTCTGGACATGCTGGTAAATACACTGAGCAGCGTAGTTTAATCGCAGATGGTCCCAAAACGCCCAACTCGATTTTTTGTCGGCAAGATGTATGGCCGTGTATAGAGTAGGCTATGCATGGACATGATATGATATGACATAGCGCACACTTTGTATGCGATCCAAATTTGAAATTCTGTGCCTTGCGTGATCGGTTTCACGATCACGCAGAAGAATTTTGCGCGATCGACTCGATCGCGCTATACTGACAGGCCTGCATTTAAAGTTGGTTCAAAGGTTACTCTTTGTATTTCTTTGAATGAACCATCCTTTAATCTAATCATCCTCCCAACTCTATCGGCACCCCTCCCCTTATTCCTACGGACCTTGGTTGTAAAAACATATAAGCAGAAAACAAAAAGGAAAAATAGTTCTCTTGGACGTGTAGTTGGCCCTTATGTTGTAAATGTGTTGTCTCTCATCAGCTTTAACAGCAAACTTGCGGATCAAATTTATTTATTTATTCATGGTGTGTTATGTTCTGTATTGCACGTGTTGTGTACTAACTGATAAGTACTAGAAATTCTTAGAAAATAAATCATATTCAAGCAAGCGTTTTTGAAAAAAAGACTCTGTATGTAATTTAATGAACCATCTTTAGATGTTTTCTTACAATAATACTGATGTAAAAGGGCTAATAAACACTAAAGCTTGTTCTTGCAAACAGAAAGATGTATTGTTACCTTATCCTCGACGATTTGTTGATAAAAATGCGATTACAATCAACAAATCTTGTTAATAGTAAATACAAATTTTGAATTGTTCAGTAAAACGTTTTATCAGCTATCTACGTCTGGTGTATAAATGGATGTAAGTATGAATGGAGGTGAGTTTTTAGGGTGAGATTTAGTTTTTGTGCGATTAAGTAAATTTGCCCTTTGATTGGTAGAAAATTCCATCAGTAATGTTTTGATTGGTTCATTTTGAAACTAAAAAATCACGATTGTTTTCTTTAATGAAACAATCAGCTTCTTGATGATGTAATTTTCAACCAATCAAGCGGCAAACTTAACTTTAATTTAGTAGACGATTTCAAAATTTAGCGCATTGATAAAAACAAACAACAAACAACAAACAAACAACAATAAATAATGCATTACCTCAGACGAATTTTACGTCATGATAACAAAAAACTGTTAGTCAAAATAATTCGCCAAAATCATCAATGGGAACAAGATAGAGGTATTATTTTGGTTACTCCTTCTAGTTCCCTGGTAACCGATCGTGTCAAAATAACCGGAACCGGATTCACACCGTTTTCCCCGATAACAATAAAAACACGTGTCCAATGCGACGAAGAGGATATTAGATTTTCATCTCAAGGGTGTTACGTCACAAACGATGATGGCTCATTTGATATTAACCAATCAGCTTCCAGCGGTGGAACGTATACCGGTTCGGATGGAATGGGTTTATTTTGGTCGATGAAAACGGAAGAAGGAGATATTAATCGATTTCAGATGACAGATGCGTCGTGTGTTTTGAATTATGAGTTTAGTGTTTTGGAAGGACATGTCGACGGAAACAACGATGCCAGAGAAATTTGTAAGGCATCCCATAAACGCTCATATTTAGCCGATGGTGTCAAACGTGTAGAAATACGCAAACCAGGTGTTACAGGAACGCTATTTGTCCCGCCAGGGAACGGCCCTTTCCCCGCCGTAATGACCTTATATGGCGGTTTGAAAAGTCGTAAATTGATCGAAGATGCTTCTGCAATATTTGCAAATCAAGGTTTTGTCAGTCTGACACTTGCTTATTTTGGGTTTGAAGGACTACCGCGATTCTACTCAAAAGCGCCATTGAGACTCGAATTATTTGAAAAGGGATTTGACTATCTATCATCACTTCGATATGTTGACAGTAATGCCCTTGGTGTTTATGGAATATCAAAGGGCGGAGAACTAGCTGTGGCTTTGGCGTCGCTTTTACCGCAAGTTAAAGCTGCAGTTTGCGCAAACGGGTCGGTCGTTAGCACCTGGTCGGACACCTATTACAAGGACCACCATTTCCACCGTATTGGTTTTGATAAAAATGGGTTTCGGAAATTACCGGACGGTAGTTACGTTACTAGAGACGGTTGTCGACCTTTTGATGCAACTAGTCCGTCCACGTACCCATTTCAAAACTCGGACGCGCAAATGCTCATGATTTGCGGATTGGACGACCAGAGCATCCCACAAGAAATACTTGGGGCCTTCTTTAAACACACGATGAAACAGCACGGAAAGAACAATTTTGAAGTTGCAGAGTACGAAGGTTTAGGGCATCTAATCGACGCCCCCTATGTCCCACCCTGTACGCTGTACCCTCATTCCCTGTTGAACAATAATAATCTGTATTATGGGGGAGGGGATATAGAAGTGCATAGCAAACAGGTCGTTAGAGTATGGGATAAAGTAACTGGGTTTTTTAAACAACACTTAACTTGACGATGAGAATGGAGGAGGAGATGAAATTAGTATTTGCGGGTGGATGGGATTGTGAAACTTAAATCAGTTAGGAAAGAATGTTTTTAAAAAGATTTTATGTTATTCAAAAGACTAGTTTTATGATTTGTAAATACCGATAGAATAATCATTTTATGAATGAAATAGTTATGAATTATGAATAATCATGAATTTATCTATTGGCCTTTTCTACACTACCCTACCGATTAGGCAAGGCGGAGAGGTGATAAGTCCGTGAGGTTTCACCAGAGGATTTACCATTCTCTCTCGGGGACTCACCTAATTATCTTTTTTAAAAACACAGAGTTATCAGTTATCAGTTATCAGTGATATTTACAAACTGACTTGTACACAAAATTTTGATTTTGTTGTCGAAAATTTAGAGAAAAAAAACGTCAAAAACTGTCAAAACCTTTCAGAAACTTTTAGAAACTTGTTAAATATTATCAAAAAAACGGGTAATATGCCAGAAATCGAAAATGTTGCAAATTGTTGGAATTCAATGAAAGATACCGGAGTTACCTCCCTAGGCAACACCCACCGAGAGGGTAATCTGACCTCATATGAACCACGGACTTATCGCCTTCCCCCTCCCTGATTAGGCTACCTGCGCTTAGTATCGTCACCGGTCAGCAGTATCCCAAAGAAGTCAACAGTTTCCCAAAGAAGTCAACAGTTTTCCCGAGAAGTCAACAGTTTCCCAAAAAAGTCAACAGTTTTCCCGAGTAGTCAACAGTTTCCCAAAAGCCGTCAAAACTTTATTTACTTAAATCAGCAGTATCTTTAAGTAATCAGACTGCTAAAAAAAGAAGTCAACAATATCCTTACGAAGTCAGCAGTATCCCGAAAGCGAAAGAAGTCAACAGTAGCCCGTTGATAGAAAACAATACCGCGCTGAAGATGGGAGTATTTTCAATTAACGGGATTGATTTTACGCGCAATAATTAATCAGAACCGATATAGCTACTTTAACTTTATATATTGTGCATCCTTTAAATCCATCCCGTGTCTGAGAAAACTAGAAATGTAGCTGATTTCTGCAACAAAAATTTAGATTAATTGAGAAATATGCAAAACGATGCACTTGTGCACATATTCATAATTTTAAGCAATATGTTTTATCGTGAAGCCTCAATCATAACGTACACGATTAAGACCATCCGCTTAATATAGAGATGAATTACACTCTATGATTGGTTAATGAAAATTACAGAAGAGTAAAATTATCTTAAAAATCAAATATTACTTATAATTTATCAGCAAAAATGTTAATAAATCAAGCCTAAAATGGCCTGTTAGTTATAATGTCAATCAATTTTCTAATTGTTTACGAAGAACCTATTAAATTTAATTTTATCTTTTTCGGCTGGTGGACATAGTTATTTTACTAGTATATAATGATATCGACCAATCACATCGCGCAATTTATCTCGGTGTATCCCTAGATTAATCGGATAGTCGATTAAGGTGCATCAGCACATTAAATGGCAGCTATTTTCATTATGAATAAACGCACATATAAATATGAATAGTGCTATTAGGTTGTGATATGGGCTGGGTGTTGCATTTCTATTTTTCTTTACCAGCTAAACTCTGAATTGCTCTTATCCTAAAGTCATTGTTTACTCTCATAGAAAATTCACATGCAAAGGAATGTTACGAAGTTGGGGAACTTCTCATGAAGTTCGTACTGCTATATGGTCTGCACCCAAAAAAAATAGTCACTGCAAGGATGGACATGGGAAATATGTCGGGAACATACAAAGATATGCATTATATTCAAATAATATCAAATTATATGGTAAATGGACACAATATCGACTAAATAGCTGCTTCGGCTAAACAGTCATCTAGGACTAAAAGAGATAAAAATATAAATTATTTTCATTAAAAGGAAAGCATTCAATTAAGAAAAAAATATGTTTCAAATTATCACATAAATTCTACCTAGATTACTTTTGCAAGGAGTCTAGCACTAAAACAATTCGCAATGTGTGGAAAACGGTTCGCAATTAGTGATTGCGAACCGCTTATTTCACACCCTGCTTATAGTTCTATTATTAAAACACATAAACTTATCAATTATCAACTCAACAACAAAATAAGGGTCCGGGTCGATAGTCCGACAGGTCGATAGTCCGACAGGACTTGCAAAAGAAACGTGATATATTCTAACATGTTTAATTAGTGCAAAACCTTTTAGCAGAAAAATTAAAAATAGCTTAGCTTTAAGTAGGAAAGTGCGCAAAGATTTATTTCCACGGTCGGAAAGAATCCATTGAAAAAAAATTGATGTACCTTTTTTATGCGTGTCTTTTTATATTTTTTGCGTGCTTTTTTATTTTTCTAGCTTGCCTTTTTCACGCTTGCTTTTTATTTGTTTGACGTGCTTCTTTTCAAGCATACCTTTTTTTTCAGGCGTGCATATTTTTATGCGAGCCTTTTTCTCAGCGTGCCCTTTTCGGCGATAAATATTTTGGCCAACAGTCCTATCCCCGGGGCGTAACTTTTAGTCCAGCCATTCTACTGTAATACTAAGCAAACCTGCCTGGAATAGATTAGAAGAAATGATATTTAAACTTTTTTTGAGACCGGGGATTTTTGGTCCATTCCAGTATAAAAAGGGCACCCTAGAAAAAAGTGCATTTTTAAAACATTCCAATTCAAAAAGGGATTGGATAGCTGGATTGAGCATGAAAAGTAGATGAAAAAAGATATGGTTTGATATTTGCTACGGCATTCAACTTATAAGTCTAGATAATTTTATTTCAATTAATGTCTTTTCTATTCATTTTCAATGTTTTTGGGTTGATGGTGGTTTTTCCTATCACATTTTGCTTTTTTATCTCGTCTTAGTACCCTGCATCTGGTAAAAAAAAAAACATACCACCAAGGCTAATACAAGAAAAAATATCCTTGCTTCACCAAAAACATTTTCACTTAATTTTACACTGCATTGGAACCTTGTGGAATCACTGTCCTTAGTACTTAGGCCTTAGATGACATGTTATAAAAAATAATTTTTAGCCTTTTAAAAAAAATTAAAATAAATCTTAAGATATAACTTTTAACCAGTCAGATCGGCAAAAATAGCCATAATTCAGAGAAATCCCTTATACAATCAGTATAATATTTATAATATTACACTCTTAATTCTTAATCCCGAACTTTATTCATTAGAACTTGCTATTAGTCCTGAGGCCTTATATGTTTATCACTTTACATAACATGTGGATTAAAAGACCTGAATTATTTTGTTATCTACCCTATCTGTGTTTCCGGAATAAAAACAAACATTGACCATCGTCTAATTTCATTAACTGTTTAAACACACAGAAAATCAAATCGACCAATATAATATATTGCAAATAGCCATAATTATAATATTGTACCACTTAGCAACCTTAATCTTTCGGTATGGTATCATAATTAAATTACGTTTGAAAGAAATATACAGCTTCCTGACTTTGTAAGGATAATATATGTTGAGAGGCCACTTAAACTCATTAAAGACTGATTTGGGTGAAATCTTTTTGATGCTAAGTCGATTGTATAAGAGAGAGAAAAACACACATTTGCCACAAGAAAAGAAAATTCAACTAATTATTGAACACAGTCTAATAGATTTAAGTGATACTCTATTGACCACTTGTAAGATGCCTCCAGTACTTGTATATGTGTAGTAGTCATATTCACATCTCTGGTCAAAAATGGTCAAAAATGGTCAAAATTGGAAAAAAAGAATTCTATTTGATGATTTCATGGAAAAGAATCTAGATAAATTTCATGATTTTGTGAGAGCTATGTTCACAATAAAAAGCCATTAGATAAACTACAGAAATAGGCAGATTTGGCGAGAATCCAAATCAATTCCTTGTTGAAAAAATTTCTACAAGTTGGGAAATGAAGGGAGAAGAGAAATTTGTATTATTTCTCATTGCAAAATGATTTCGCAATGGTTAAGAGTATTTCACATAAAATCAGTTCCATCCATCTCAACTGTGATCTCAGCTTACTAAATCCGAGAGAAAATACAGAAAATGTGTACAAGTGAGCAAGATGTGTTGTCATTAAGAAAAACGCGATGATGCGATGTGGCGAATCTGCTTATCGTTATTATCAAAACAGAATTTAATAAAGATCACTTATCTCAAATTAAGCATCTTAATGAGAAGAATGACAACTACTACCACACACACACACACAAGTATCATCTAAGTTAAATTCCTGCATATTTTTATCTGAACAAGTTTGGACATGGGTGACGAATTTTGATGTCAAAAACTCATGGAATGTCCTGATAAAATATAATTGGTTTAGGTATGGTTTGATAACTATACACGCTTTTCTTTTTATAAGAATAGTTTTTTTTGGGTTCAAGATGATTATTCCTAACTTTTTGGCCAAATTCATCCTGTCATATTCTTAGAATATTCTTAGCATATTCTTAGTACACACATCATGTATAAGAGGGGGGTTATAGGGGGTAATTCAGGACGCCCGGACGCCAAAACAAAACAAAAAACACCGCTAGGACGCCTGAACGCCTAAATAAACACCCCCAGGACCCCAGGACGCCTGGACGCCAAAATAAGATGGTCATAGGACGAGGACACTTTTGGAAATGAGTCAAAAGACGCCGGACGCCATTTATTTCAGGGACGCAGGACGCCTTTGTAAAAGTGTCATAAAAATAGGCCATAAGACGCCAGACGCCAAACCTATAACCTATAAGAGGAAGGATATAAGAATTTATGCCCTAAATCTTTGTTTTATTTAAAATCCCCCCAAAAAAATCCCAAAATCCAAAAAAAAATCCAAAAAGTCTCGAAAAAAATATCCAAGAATCCCGAAAGAAATCCCAGTAATTCCGGGAAAAATCCCAAAATCCTAAAAATCCTTGACAGGGAGGTGGACGAATTGGGAAATTCCATAAAGTGAGGTCTCAAGAGGTCTCAAGAGGTCTCAAGAGGTCTCAAGAGGTTGTTGATAATCGATAAGGGACAAACAGGTCAAAAAAATATTTGACACTTTAAAGAATATCCCGAAAAAAAATCACAAAATCTCAAAAATCTTTGACAGAACTTTTGAACCTGTTTGCCGTTCGGATGAATTCATAATATCATTGGTTGATATTTCAAAATGGCATCATTCAATATTTTGTTAAAACTAAAGCTCATTTTTGAATTAATAATAAAATTACGTATTTACCTATTAACAAAGCAAGACAAACCATTAAAAAACAATAATAGATAGCGCAATAAAGTTTGAAAGAAGAATTAGCTGAAAGAATACTCGCCTTGAGTTGATTTTGACACGTCTGACATCTTTCTTCTACCACTTTCACTTTCTCTTCTTCCTCCTTCCGAATAGCACGCTCCTTTTTCAGCTCAGGACTCCAAAACTGTTTAATACTTTTAACACTAGAACTAAGTTTCGCTTCCTTCGATTCAATGTCTCTATTCTTCGCCTCGATGTCCCGTTTTAACCTCTGTATCTCTTTCAACAGTTCGTTTTGTTTCGGATCATCGGGATTGAAATTGTTCGTTAATATGGACGAGCCGCTGCTAAACGTCGACGTACTCAGCCCACTTAAACTGGTTTTATGAAGACTGAAAGAGAACGGACTCTCGCCGAGTGCGCTTTTCGGACTCACAACGTCCCCACTACTCACAGTGTCTATAGACGAAGTTGAAGACGACGCTGATCCCGTCGGAGGCGTAGCCGGTGCATGTCTACTACTACTGCTGCTCTTTTGTATCGCAGCATGCAAGGGGACGAGTTTGACGGGTCCTTTTGTTTTGTTGAGTTGGAAGGGTGATCTAAGGGCGCTTTCTAATTGCGTGTCTTGGGGTGTTGTCGGCTCGTTCACACTGCTCATCTTGCCTGTTCATCCTTAATTATTTTTATTATTGATAATTCGACGAATAATAATAACGACCAGATCAATTTAGTATTATATTTTAACTTTTTTAGTTTAATTGTTGATTATTTTAAAATCACCATACGACTAAGATCAGTGTACTAATCTAAAAACGAAATGTTTGAATCAAATATCAAGTATGATAGTTCAGATTCTGGGTAAAACAGGCAAGCAAAAAGTAGACCCAAAAAGAAAATGTAAGAATTATGGGCTCTATTGCGATTAAGTCAAGATATTGACCGAATTACTGATTTTTGGAGCTAAATTGGCCCAATTTTTGGGTACAGATATTTTTCTAAATAGAAAAACCACCCGTTCCTGATCGATACCATAACACTGTATCCATGATGCAATATCACCATACGACTAAGAACAGTGTTCTAACCTAAATATGAAAAGTTTGAATCATTATCAAATGATGAAGAGAAAGAATAATAATCAACATTTCAACAAAACCAGTTTTAAAGGTCTAAGGAATTGTCGCCAAATTTTGGCTATTTTAGCCGTTTGATTGGTTAGAGATTACAGCATCAAGGAGCTGATTGGCTCAATTTAGAATGTCACGAATTGATGTTTCGTTATGATAAAAACGTTTCGATATGAACCAATCTGTATCCTGATGATGTAATTTCAAACCAATCAAAAGATTGAATTAGCCATTAATAGGGCGACAATCCATTAAAGGATCCATCATCAGAATGTTTAAATACAAGCAATTGATAATATTGTTCAGAAATTTCTAATAAGAATTCTATTGTAAAGTAACTTTATTGGTTAAAAATAACATCATCATGATTCTGATTGGCTCCCTTAGAAATCTTACTATGACTATTGAGTAATGACATTTTAAAGAAGACCGATGAGAATCACGGTGACGTAATCTTCAACCAATCGAAAATAATTTATTTATAATTTGCAGACAATCCCTTAGGGGTTGATTGTTTCAAAATGACAGATTTTTGATGACGTTATTTCAAACCAATCAATCAGTGTGAATTACTGATAATACCTTTACAGTACATTCTATAAAAACACCTTCAAACATCAAAAGAAAAGCAAAACAACAA
>JAUKPT010004611.1:0-10983 GCA_032273505.1 Nanomia bijuga
ATTGAAATACGACCATAAACATCCATCATAATGATAAATTTATAGAGGTCTTTAGGCCTGCAAATTTAATTGCTTAAATAAATAAATAAATTGTTTCAAGTAGCTAAGAGATCTAAACACAAAGTTATTCACAAAATCATTTAAATATCTCTTTGGCACGCATAACTGGTGATAGAACTTTTGGCATGATTTACATTCAGGTGATCTAATGATCTATTACTTCAAGTTGGTTGTAGCAATAATGAACCAACATTTTCTCATTATTAAGGAGTCTTTGATTTTAGCATTTTTCATCATTTGCTTTATTGGCATGCTGAAAACTTATTTTTAATTTGAGGTCTATTTTCATCAAACTATTGATATTCCCGACGTAATTGTAAACTATTGATGTTCCTTTTCTTTGTGACATGCTTGGTCACGCTGAGCTTGTTTATTTATGTTTACATCATCAAGATTCTGATTGGTTTATGTACTAACTTATAAATCATTTTTGATTTTAACAAACAATCATCAAATTGTGACATTCTACAATGAACCAATTAGCTTCTTGATGCTGTAATTTCTAACCAATAAAACGGTTCTCTACTGACATGCTCAGTCACGCTGAGCTTGTTTGTTCAAGTTTAAGTCCTTTCGAATTGAAGTTAATTTTCTCATAGCATGACTTCAAGGTAAAGAATGTGTTGCCCACACAATACGTCAATACACTAAATGCACTAAATGGACTTGTCTTTAAAGCTGGAATCAGCCTTGACCATAATAGTCTCTTTTTTCTGATTTTTTGATACTTTCTGAACTTTATTATAATGAGAATAATAATGTTATGATGCTTTTAAGAAATTAGAATATTGAAGCAGATAAACAATTCAATTATGTTAGATTTTTAGAGGATAATATGGAATATCAAGAGGGGAATCCTGTTTGAGTTAGTCCTTTCGAATTTAAGGTAATTTTTACGTAGCAAGACTTCAAGGAATAGAAAAGACATGTCCACAACTTGTCAATACACTAAATGTACTTGTTTTTTATGATAATTGTAATGAATTTCATGGTGATTCATGGTAAAGTCGCCTAAAATTATGCCCAAATCAGGTTTTTGACTTATTTCTGATCGATTGTTGTATGAAATACCTGTATTTTATAGTATTTTGGTAAATTATCATATTTGGGCTTGGATCCTGGTGTTTTGACTGGCCATTAATTCAACTAGTATGACATGATGAACTCATGCACCAAAATTTACAAATGTACACAAAAGTGAAATATGTATCATGGTGTAATCCGTAACTAAAATTCCCCATCAATACAGGAAATATCCATGAAAGTATTTATTTAGACAAAACTATGAATTGTTAATCCATTTATCCTTTCATCTTTTTCTTTAGGTATTCGAATTTTAGTCAGTCTTTTAATGGACACAATACCCATGCTTGGTAATGTTCTCGTTCTTGCTTTTCTCGTCTTTTCTTGTTTCGGTATCATCGGCGTTCAAATGTTCCAAGGAAGGTTACGCAATAGATGCTATCTTAGTCCGACAGTTATGAAAAATACATCTAGGAACAGGTGAGAATGGTTAGATCTTCATTAAGTCAATACCCAGACCCCACCCAGACCCCACCCCACCCCAGGGGTGAAAAAGGTTTTATATTTGTGTGTGTGTAATTTTTTATCTTTATTTTGCCACTATGGGATAGACGAGTAGTCTTATCAGCCAACTGGTCATCATTCACTTATTGTCTCGTTTAGTTCAAATGACTACTATATACCTGACAGTTCTGTTGATTTTGTCTGTAACGTTGACCAAAATAACTCTTGCTCTGCAGTACCAAAAAAGTTTGCTTATATCGAATGCAAGGTAAGTTTATTTTCATCCCTTGCACAAAAAGTGAGTTTTGCTCTTGTTTGTTGCTATATTCGCCTCGATTTGCTCCGGTTTGCTATAATTAAACTTTGCGATTTAGAGCAGGTTCGAATAAGTCCAAGAGTCGAATATACGATTGAAATTAGTAATATTTTCTGTTATGATAATATTCCCCAATATAAATTTAGAAACTTTTATGCTTTACCGGTTATTGGCGGCACGTGGTAGTGTTGGTTGGAGTGACCCCTTGGGTATCCCAGCAAGTATAAATGCATTCGATGCACGAAACGTAAGTGCTGCGAGGGCATGATGCGGTACCCGGCTCCACAATGCACACGTTACAATCTGGAGTTGATGGGTTCTAAATGAGAAAAAACAAATACAGCAATAAGATATTTAAATTGTGGGTAAGGGTACAAGTTATGGGTTGAAGGATGCAGGAGGTTAATATGATGAATAGGATACAAGTGATTAGAGGTGGTTCTTACTTGGTTATTGGTGCTGTCCATGTTTTGAAATTGAGAGTGGTCTTATGATTTTGGCGAATCTATAAATAAATTATTGAAATAAAATAAGATAATTACCGATGGTGCAAACTTTGGACTTCTGTGTTGAACCAGTAGTTAGTAGGTAATGCTGATGATTCTCTTGATTTGAATTGTACATTGCGGTCGGAAATCACATTTCTCTGTGCGTCGCTGAAGAAGACTAGGGCCTTTTGCATGTTATGTGGAGTTATAAGACAGGATGGAATCTAGCGTGATGATTTGATGTGATGATGGATGATGGGGGTTGTCATGACGATATGATGAGGAAAGTTCTATTTCTCATTTCTGATTTCTGAAAAGAAAGTTGTTTGTTACATGTTTCGTCATTATGGCTGGTGAGTGTGGGGGCGTGGAAGATGTCGGTTGGGTAGAGATGGTCACCTACCGGAGTGAGATGTAAGTGAATTCATAAGAAGTTATTGGGAGTGTTATCTGTTTAGAAATAATTACACTCCGATGGAGAATAATTGTTTCAAGGAGAGATATGTCAAGTATAAAGTAGAACCATTATTTATGTTGCATCTTAACCACTAAGATTGGAAAAAACGCTGAGTCAGGATACTTAGGTGTAAAAAATGCATGTAATGGCACAGACAGTGTGAAATAGGAATGTTTACGATATAAGGACTTTTCAGTAATGCCTACATACAATGTGTGAAATTGAATGCAATATGCGACATCGATTATACGATTATACGATTGACATTGATTTAGAAGTCAATATTAACCTATAACAATTTGCTGCAACGGACATGAACTCTGAGAATCTGGGTTTTAGCTAGAGATGAAATATTTTCCCCGTTGTCGTCCGAATTTTGTACCTACTGTGGCTACCCGAGGGCCCGAGGGGCAGTGTCTAAGACGTGTCTAACGCCTGAAAATGGCCTCTCGAGACATCTCGGACACAAAAAATCAAATAGAAATACTGTTTTTCCCCCTTCTTCTCAACTATGATATCATGAGTTTGAATAAAAACAAGACCAATTCTAAAATGATAACAGAAGGATAAAACAAAAATTATTTATTCAGAAGTTAAATTGATTAAGCCATTAATGAAATTATACGATCTATTTTTGTAATGTTCCTTCCCCATTCAAACTTCAAGTAAATGAAGAAATAAAAGATACTTGTCTCAGGTGGGGAAAATTTATCATCAGCTGATTGTAAAAAGTTTGTTAAAATGAATTGTAAATTCCCAGTCTACCTTGGTGTCACAAAACATCCTCAAAATCTGGATGATTATGTTGTCCGTGCTGCTGATGTTTAAAATAACAGACAACAATTCTAGACAATGGTTAATCACTTTTCTCTCTGTCTGATACAACCATGCGCTTTTCTGGCATTTGAGAAAGATCTCGAAGATAGAAAGGGATAATCAGTTTATGCATTTGAATACAGAATTCTGAGGCCCCGTTTATTTATGTAGATTATTTTCGATTGTATTGTTTAAACACTTGAAATAGTATTTAAGCTAAATAACGTTTGTACAATCATGCCTTGATTATGTTTTCCTAAGAAGTATATTTAATTATTCTTCAGGATTCATGAAATGGTCAACAAGATAAGTATTCTTTGTGTTTTGGGTTTTAAAGGAAAAGGGATGCCCAACCACAACCTAATAAAAGAAATAAATATATTTTATTTTTGGCCAGTCAAGTTAATTTTAAATGTACCCTAACATGGAACCATGCCTGCAACCATACCTTTTTTCATCTAATATTCATGCGAAATCCAGC
Source organism: Nanomia bijuga (assembly GCA_032273505.1). Lineage (NCBI taxonomy): Eukaryota > Metazoa > Cnidaria > Hydrozoa > Siphonophorae > Agalmatidae > Nanomia > Nanomia bijuga. The sequence goes on from JAUKPT010004611.1 coordinate 4,146, forward strand.
TATCTGTTCCATTTTTAAATTTGAACATTTTGAAAATGCACTTTTTTTAGGGGTGCCCTTTTTCGCCCTTTATATACTGGGATGGACCAAAAATCCCCCCAAAATAAGGTTTCCACATTGAATTTTTGTTAGGACTTTTTTTTGCAATTTGTTACAGGTTAAAACCTAAATTTACTGGATTATTTCGCTTAAATGAAATTGAAAAGCCAATTTCTACTATATAGTTCATAAGGTATTTACTGAAGGCTCTAAAGTAAATGTTCTCTGTATCAATTATCCTTTTCGTTTAGAATCTGAGTATTCAAAATTACAACCCTAAATGTGTTGATGAAAATAAATTCTTCCGACATTGCAGAAAAGACGGACCAAATCCCTTCTATGGCAGTATAGGGTTTGATAATATTGCAATGGCGTTTGTCTTCATCTATCAGGTAATACTTATTTTTGCCCTGTTTTTCTGTTTTTGGCTTCCGGCTTCCGGCCAGAATATTTACCCTTGTTTTTTGTGTACATAAAACATTATTAGTTTTTTAACTATATAAAGAATTTATCCCATTGTTTATTTCCTATCATCCTTTCCTGGTTTTAAAAAATGGATGTCGCTCAAGCGTGACCTGCCACATTCAGTGTAGTTGATTTTTTTACTTCATGATACTGTATTGAATGGTGATTTTCTTGAACAAAAAACATAATCTTCTAATCATTATTCAACTCAGAAAATAATTATTCGCCCTCAAATGAGTGTATTTATGAATACACTGAATACATTCCATATCTGCCACTGATATTTTACACCTATTATTAAAAGTTGAAAATGTTGCTACACAGGCATACTAAAATTGATGATTACAATCAAAATAACAAATAAAATATAGTATATACTAAAATAGTAAATAAAATGTCATGTAAATGAAAAAAATTCTATGATGTAAGGCCAAAAATAATTGATCATGAGTTTAGTGTTCCATCACTAAAAAAGTAGCCGCATTTTACCTTTTTATCAGTATTTCACCGATTTATGTTTGTTTTTCTCTTTTTCCCAAAAATAATTTTGAATGAATCAAAAGCAAATTTCTGAAACAACAAAACTGATTTTCGCAGAATGATACGAAAAACCTTGGTGGCGAACGATTTATGCCAAAGCCAAAAAAAGAAAAAGTAAAACAATAACACATTTGATTAGATATGCGATATTTATCTTCATATATTTTGTCAAAAATATGTTATCATTTAAAACAAATAATATTTTCTTTGTCAAATAAAAAAAGTCATGCCGCATGTTCCCCTCTTTTCCCAAAATATGAAAAAAATAACGAAATAAAACGCATCCAGCATTGCATTTCTGACCTATTCTATTGACGCTAAACTTTTGGCCTAATTCTGAGATGGATTTTTTGTTATTTAAAACTTTCTGTCGAACCGGCTAAACGAGGATCTAAATCGGCTTTTTAACCGGAGCCGAGCGGTTATTTTGACCTTTAAGACTTCTTAAATTCTTGGAGTATTCATTACTTTATGCTATGTGTTCATTCACAGTCCTTTTCTATTTATGATATTTGTCGAAATATTTGTTTTGTTTTAACAAAATGTCTTTAAATTTTAATTTACTATGCAAAATATTATGAATGAAATGCAAATAAACAAGAAATTTCATTTAGCAAATACCACGAAAACATATATTTGCATAATGCTCATTTATCTCTTTGGATTAGAAGCAAATAGAAAAACGCCATCATTAAATTATTGATTTTAATGAAATTCATGTCATGAATAGAAAAATTGAGAATTTTAGAAATGAAAGAAGTATAGACTATTTCACTGTATTTTTCCATGTACAATTCAATAAAAACTAATATGCAGTTTTCATTGTAAAGTACATCCCTTCTTCCTAGCTGCTTGAATTTCATTGCGAAAAAGAAGATTTGTATTTCATGCAATGTTTTACTATTTACTATGGGAAACATCAAGTTTATATTTAATGAACTATACATTTGCAGCTCTATGATGTAAGTTCCCTGGAATGTTTCTACTGCGCTAACCAACACAAATTGCACCTTTTCTTACTGGGTTACACGTTTTTTTTTATAAGAAAACCTAAATATCAGTTGAGGCTGGATGTTCTTATTTTTTCAACGTTTTATAGCCTCTTATAACCGTTCTTACAAAAACTTCAACGAAAAAAGACACTATAGCAAGCTTAATTCAAAGACAGTAAAAATATAGCTTTTTTATATCAGTGATCTAAACGTCAATAAATAAAAATATATAATAACCATTCTAACCATACTAACTGGACAATTTTTATCTTGACGTACACTTAACATGTGCATGGTCTTAAGATGTTCCTAAATTTTAAGCCAATTTCAGCCTGAATGTTCTTATAAACGAGGTTCTGATAAAAAATATTGCCTAAATTTTCCTGTTAAATTATTTGGTATTTACATGCATTTAAAAGCCTATTGGTTCAAGAAATGTCATGAAATGTTTGTTTGTCGTCATATTTCGGATGTTGTAATTTTCAACCAATCAACGAACAACAGTATCCTTACTTTTGAGACTAACCCTATACTTTGTTTGTTTTTCATATTTGCTTTACTCATGATAGAATGCAAATGAACACACGAGGAGTCATACCTCGATACCATTCATTTCACAATTTCTCTGAAAGTTTTTAATAGTTCATTATACAGTTACTGTAAATTTGTTTTAGATGATTACTTTGAATTGTCAAATAAACACTAACAATATGAGTTTATTTTTCATTTATAGTCTCGAAATTCTATCTTTTTGTTACTAGCACAAATAATAAAATAATAATATTAATATTTTGAATGTTCGACTTGCCTCTAGTACAAGGTTTATCTTGATCGGCTGCCAGGGCAACGCTCGTACCTAGTTGCCTTTACACTATCCTGGTTTTCTGACTGAAGTCGTGACTTCGTAGTTTCATTTTTATATATAAACACTCGTTCCTCGGAACAAAGGGAGGTGTATCACGGTAATCAAGTATTTGATTCGAAACCTATAACCTTTTTAGCAGATATAGCAATCGTGTAACTGTGGTCTGTTCCACGTTGCTTTTGACAGAGGATTCTGAGGTGGTATTTAACCTTTTTCAAGGGTCCCCGCTCGATGAAAGTTAATCACAGCACCTGGGTGGATTCAATTCTGGAATCTCTCACACTCAAGGCACGTAACTTAACGCTCGGACAACTAAGCGTAGAATAGCATAACATAATGATTATTTTTGAAGATCATAATGGTCGATGGTTTACTAAGCCCTGAACATTCATTGAGCCTGCAACATGTCATGGGTCTAAAGGTGTCCGATTTTCGGAAACTTTTATTTCCATCTAATAAAGGACTGCTAGAATAGAATACAAGTTATTTTTTGGGTATCAGAAGATAGAGAGGCAGAAGTTGGATAAAGCAAGATCAAGCTAAAAAACAGCTCCACTATCTCCAATAGTAGTGCTTACCCTGCCTCTATCGGGAATGTCATTGTAAATAGATGAAATTGAATACATAATGAAAGCATCCGTGGAACTTTTGATATCCTGTGATCTTCATTCTTCTCTTAGGTTGTTACGCTAGAAGGTTGGGGAGATCTAATGTACCTTATTCAAGATGCTTACAGCTTCTGGACGTGGATATACTTCGTCACGTTGATCATTGTAAGTATCTTCCAAGTGTAATGGTTTCTTTGAGGGTTGAAGGTAACCCCGTATTAATTGGACATGCGATTTTCAGAAAAACAAAACAAAACAAATTAATGGTTAAACAGTTTTGATTGTTTATTGTTGTTAAGTCTTGGTTAAATAGTCTGTTAGATTCATGCCAAAAGTAAATTTTTTATCTAACCCATCTGCAGCTCTCCCCATTTTAACAGTCCCTTTTGATTTTCAATATCAAATTACATTTTGATTATTAATCAGCATCAAATTTGATGGAAGATGGCGTCATCTAATGAAGACACTTCCCGTTCATTTTCACATTTGGCCCAGTTGCATTTTTTAATGCTTTCCATTTATTTATTCGGAATCAGTAATAAAGTTGTAGATCCCCGAAGGTGCTAGGTGATTAGAGAGTTTGCCCTGTCTGTCACGGGACTAACAAAATTGTGTTTGCAATCATAAGTAATTCTTCTATTTTCTTTTAGGTTGGTTCTTTTTTTCTTGTCAATCTTGCTTTAGTTGTCATCACCATGCAGTTTTCTGAAACGAAGCACCGAGAGGTGCGCTTGATGAAGAAACAGCGACAACTCGCCTCGTCTCAACTCTCCCTGTACAGTGATCTGCGGAATATATGGTACAAGATAAGACATTGCTTCTGCTTCTCACGCAAAGGGGTAAGTAGCATTTGGTTTGATATTCGGCGGGGTTTAAAGAAGTCCCTACAATTACCCTTGAAAACATACTAATAAAATGTGGTAGCATCTACCATACTATGACTTTCAACCTTTTTTTCTTTGAACAAAATTTACCCACATAAGCATGTGTTTATTTTCTGTTTAATTTGGAGATTTGTATAAATGACTAATTAAACTAACGACAAGCATAATCTTGAAATAACGCCTTAAGCGTCACCCCTGCTCTTTTTCCCCACTAGGATTGATTCATACATAGCAAGCTTTTAGAAAAATTTGCTGTTAAGACAATGGGGAAAAAGGGTGTAAATGCTTAACAATTTCTGTTAAAAAAAAATAAAACCATGTTAACGTGGTCCCTTAAATATTTTGTTATTTTAGTTTCAGAGTATTCACCACATCCACCAACATGTACACGTGCGGACGGAACCCTTTTACTGTCAGCAATGCAAGAAGTCGTTCTCCCCTGAATACCACCAATCACCACCCACCCACCAACCAATACAGATACCCAACATCGAAATATCGTGTTTTGATGAGGCCAGTAAGTGCTTTTTCTTTATTAATACAGGTTTTTGATACCCAAAGATTTATACTTATTTCTACAAAATTCCTTCCACGAATCCTTGAAGTTAAATCTTTTTGCAGCTAAAGGTCATAGACTGGTGCTGGGTATGGTTCTGCATTTGTAATTTTTATTTTGTATTATATGATTTATTATTATTTTGTATTTTTTGTGCTGCATTATACTATAGGTGCCGATCATAAGGCACCATTTTCTCACAACCTGAGGATAATTTGATACTTAACTCCTTTTTTATACTGTTATTTTTCAGAAAAAAACTTTTTCTATCGGTGTGTACTCTTCCAAAACCCACCCACTTTCCCAAGATTTAATTTCTCCCCTGTCTTTTTCGAGCAAAAATCTTTTTCACCTCGTCGAAACACCTAAAAAAGGGGATAAAATGTCAAATTTCTAATTTTTCCCTAGACTTACTTCAAAATGAACATGTTTCTTGCTTATTTTTTCTTTTGTTTTAATTGATGGAAAATGTTTTTTTCGTAGTTTGTGCTGAATTTTTTTCTGAATTCTAGATTCTGGCGATTTTGATTAGTAATTTTCTCTAGCTACAAACAGAAAATTAGAAGAACAAGCCCACCATCAGAATGAAACTGCGTTTTGAACATAGTTAGATAAATAGATTTTCCCTCCAATAAAACTTTTATTATGGGGTTTCTTGTAAATCGATTATGTTACCAAATTGCGTCAATTGACGTAAACTTTCTTGCCTTATCCCTTCTCCCCCTCCGAGATAACGTCAATTATTATTTAGGCTACAAGAACTCTCAGAAATCTAGAATTCGCACATGTGTCAACCAGTTGGATAGTAGTGTGTGTTCGTTGATTGCAATTTTGATCCTTACAATGTAGAAACAAAATATAATATTTTGTTTGAGTTCAAGATTAAACAACGAGAAATAAGATAGTGACTTTACTTTCATTTTTTTGATAATAATTCTTAATTTTAGTTTGGATTAGGAAATATTACTCCCCTTTTCCCCCTTGTCAATGGACGCGACAAAATCGATTTATGAGCCACCTTAAATAATGTTTTTTTTTCATCGTACTTAAAAGAATGCTCTCATATTGGCGACTGACACAAAGAGAGAACCTTGATTGGTTAAAAAACAAGATAAGTTGTTAACGTTTTCTTTTCTGCTTTATCTAGATGGTACTACGACTGGTTTACGGCGATTCGCATCCTATCCTGGAAGCTTCCCTCAATCACTGAGCCAAGTTCACTTCAAACCATCAAATGGAGACCATCACGAACCTATCCAACTCTGTAACTCCTATGACCCGATGGGAAAGTTGCCTGGAACAAAAGAAATTGTCCTGAGTGATAAAAAGCAAGACAGTAACACCGGTTCTCCATATTTCAACAACAACAATAACAATAACATCAACATCAATCTCAACGATAGCATCAACATCCACAACAACAACGACAACAACCAATTCTGTGGCAACTTTCTAGCACCTACCCGCCGGCAACGCTATCCATCCAGTGTTACGTCGGAAAGTAATTCAAACACGATCTCCGTTTGCGCGGAATCAATAGCGGCTGTGAAAGTGGACGTTGGCACGAGGCACAACTCGATAAATTCTCGTACGTCCTTGTCCTTGCTGATCAATTCTCCAAGTGGTGAATGTATTCGCACGAAGGCTGTTGTTGGTACTTCATATATAACTCTCTTTTATTTATGTCAAGGGCTTCCAATTTTATAAGTGTGTGTGTGTGTGTGGGGGGGGATTTATTCAGAAAATTGAAAAAAATGTCATACCACCCCCCCCCCAAAAAAAAAATAAATAAAAAAGGAAAAAAAAAGTTATACAATAGTTTTATGTTCGGAATATAATCTTTTTTAACGCAATTTAAGAATGTTTTTGCAGGGGGGGGGGGGGGGGAC
>JAUKPT010004612.1:0-10980 GCA_032273505.1 Nanomia bijuga
TATTCGGGTGACGAAAATAAGATAATTTATTTTCCGGGTGAATAATTATTAGAATACTGACTTCAAGTGTCTAAGATTCCTTTTAATATGGCTTAAAATAGAGTCTAGAGATCTTTGTATGTTTCAAAAGGAAAGTTTTCCCAATTGATTAGATGTAGAATTAGAATGGGATTTTAAATATGGCTTTAATTTAAGTTTTTTTTCAAAGATACATAGCCAAATGTTAAGTTTTGAATTTTCCTGATGGATTTAGTTTTGAATAGATGAAAAGTAAGCTTCGTGAATTCATAAAAAAGATTTGTAGTTAAGTTAATGTTTCAAATTACTTACAATAAGTTTAAATAGGCAGGACAGTAAAAAAGAAACAGGTCACAGAGGAATGAGTCTTCTGCATGAGCAATAGAATTTAGAACATAAAAAAGACTAAAATGATTTTTTATCATTAAAATTGATGCATTTCGATTACAAAATAAATCATCATCTGATGATTCTGATGATTCTGATGATGATTAATTTTGTTTTAATCATACATTGACAATGAATTTATTATAGTAGAATTTAGATTTTCATATATTTGTATATTTGATATAGATGATGATATGAAAACAGTAGTTTGAAGTTGTTGCTGTCAATAATAAATTTTAAAAGTAATATTAGATATAGTTTAGATCGTGATAAATAGCAAATTATGGCACCTCGAAGAAATATGTTAAAAACAAGAACTCAAATAGTCAATTGAAGGTTCGGAGTACCAGAAATATGATGGTGATGATAAAAGTAAATTTGAAAGCGAATTAATAATGTTGAGCAAAGGACAATCGATAAGATCGATGTCGAAAAAGTATAATATACTGAGATAAACACTAGCACAACAAACTTTTTGTAGATAAGGGATCAAAGTTAAAATCTTTTCAAATTAACAGAAGGAAACGTCTATCCATCCTTACCGAAGAAGAGAATGCAGTCATCAATTGTTGTTTATGGCAAAAAGGTATAATCATAATGTTAAGGCCATCATAATAGAGATAAAAAGACGCGCTGTTGAGGCTGGGGATAAAAGACAACCCATCAATGATCCATCTGGTCCATCTCCAAAATACATGACAGCTTTTTATAACAGAGAGCCTTAGATAAGTAGGAGACTGGCTGAAAAAGTTGAAAGTGGTCGTAATAACATGGCTAGTAAAGAAACAATAACCTTTTGCAGAAAACATTGGTTCAGAATAAAATTATGGAGCTTGATGGAGAAGGAAATCTAATGCAAGATTCCATCAAAAAAGAAATTATTTATTTAGCTTGAGCACTGTTTTAGGAAGAAAATTTGAATTTTTAAAGCCATTGATAATCTTGGAGGATTTGTTTCCTCTCGTTGCTGAAGGAGATGCAGAACTGTTACCAGAAAATATTCTGCTTAATAAAACAAAAAAAGGGTTCAATAGAGAGAGAGCTATTTTTCGAGTGAGTTAAGAATGCTGTCATTCCACATCAAAAAGTGCACCCTAATGGAGTTTCATTTATTGGAGTGGCATTTATTGCTATTGTTCAACATGCTGTAAAAGAGACATGTACTTATGAAAATGTAATGAAATCGTTCAGTGCTTCCATTCAATCCTCAGAAAATAAATCTTTAGATATTTTCATCAAGCTCTGCAGGTGTTAAAAAATGTAAAAAAATAAGAAAATAAATATTCCACAGAACTTTACTGTTATGTAAATTACAATCATTAGGGCATTTTCCTTATGATTTTTGGTAATGTTAATTTTAATGTTGATATATACATTGAACGATTGATGTGTTGATAGATAGAAATGATGAAATATTAATTAGTCCTTTTTTTATATTTTTATACCCATGTCTTGTGGATTAATTCACAGGTGTGGTCCGCCAAGGTTTTTAGCTGATAGAACCAAGATTAGTATTTCAGAATGATCTCGACTTCACCCATTGCAAAATTAAGATGGAAGCAAACGTTTAAGAGAAAAGTGTTGAACGATGAAGTAAACAAGTTATTAGAAGGCGATGATAATTTTAAAGATATAGAGCTTGTAGCAAGGTATGACGCTGTTAATGAAGTGTTGCCTCAAATAAAGACGTTAGATGAGGCAATAGCTGATTTAATCGAAGAGGATGAAGTTGCTGAAGCTGATTGTAAGGACGCAATGCATTTTTTAATAAAAATGAAGGTTATGGTTAAAAAGATAGAAGCATATATGGAAAGGGAAGGTTTCTTGTGAGTAACGTGCAGTTAAGAATGATGAGGTTTTTTATGGTGGATGTCCCAGTGAGAAAGGTAATGTAAGCAATTTTAGTGATGATGATAGCTGTGTTGATGATAATGTTAGTTTGTCTGATAATTTTAGTATGTCTGAAGGAGTTCAATTACTGAAGGTAAAAATAAAACCATTCAATAGAAGTATTGATGCGTGGCAACCATTTATTGACATCTTTGAGGCTGCTATTGATCACAAAAACAATTTGTCAGACATAGAGAAGTTCACGTATTTGAAAGACTATTCAGAAGGCATTATAATGTATTGAAGGTTTTCCGCTGCCTGGTAAGAATTACAAGCAAGCATGTTTTGGATTTGTCGAAAAAGCGTTTTGGGAACACGCAAATTATCATCTCATCGCTCATATCGAGATAGTCGAGATATTGGTGTTGGCAATTGGAATGTAGACGAATTTATAAAGTGTTTATAAAGTGTATCAACAAGGAGAAAATTGCAATTGAGCATTTCCAACATTTGGATAATGAATGAGATTGTTCAAATTATACACCTAGCTCGTTAGCTGTGACAACAGATTCTGCTAAGGTATGTGTCTTTTGTGAAAACAATCATTTTAGTGATCAATGTTGAGTAGTTACTGATCTAGAAGTTAGGCATGAGATAATTCGCAAGAAAAGGAGATGTTTTAGTTGTTTGAAAGGAACTCATTTAGTAAAATCATGTCGTGTATTTGTCAAGTGTTACAAGTGTAAAGCAGTAGGAAATCATCATACAGCGTTGTGTCAAGGAATAAAACGTGATGGAAAAATTGCCCCATCAAATAGGTAGTTATCGTTTTGGAAGTCATGTCAACGGTGATCAGAACAATTTGCAAACTACCTGTTTGGTAGATCAAAAACAGTCTGTGTTGTTACAAACTGCTGTATGCGATGTTTTAGGAAATAATAACCGTTGTGCTACCATCAAGGCTTTATTTGACTCGTATTCGCAACAAATGTATATCGCGGGAAGGCGTTAAGAAATATTAACATAACTGTTAAGACTTTTTGTAATGAATCGAAGAAATTGGATGTGTGTGAAGTGAAGTCATGTTATGGTGAGGTTGTTTCAGTTAAAGCTATTGCTGTACCAGTTATTTGTGAGGGAATTGGCGATCAAGTGGTGAAGAAAGCAGTCAAGGTTCATTCGTTTTTACAAGAGTTGAAATTGGCTGATGATGGTAAAAGAGCAGATGTAGAAGTTGAAATGTTGATGGTGCAGACGTTTATTGGAAACTGGTATCAAATGAGATTCGAAAGGATAAGGTGTCAGGTTTGACAGCTATCACCTCAAAATTTGGGTGGTTATTAAATGGTCAAGTTTCATGTCTAAAAGTGGGTTCACATGTTGTTTCAACTGATTTGAATCTATGCACATAGCGACAATGGTTAAAGAGGAGAATGATTTGAGTGCAGAAATTTTGGGACCTAGACACTGTTGGCATTAAGGAATGTGAAGAAAAAACTGTGCTGGATAATTTTTATGGACACTATCAGACTAGTTGATGGTAGATGGTGGAGTTACCCTTTAAAGTTGGTGTGTCAATTATAACTGACAATTTTAACTTGTGTGACGATGTATTTAAAGAACAGCTGAATTTGGGAATTATAGAAGAAGTAAAGGAACAATGTGAAGTGGGTATGGTTACATATTTACCACATTGAGGTTATCAAAGAAGAAAGGACGTCAGCAAAATTACGAGTTGTTTTTGATGCTAGTGCGAAATTAGGGGACAGTTTATGGTTAAACTATGTTTTATATAAAGGACCAAACATAACTCCCTTATTATATGATGTTTTATTAAGATTTTGTGTATTTCCAGTTGGATTAACAGCTGACATTGAGAAAGCTTATCTACAAGTTTGTGTTGCTGAGAAGCATAGAGACTTCATGAGATGTTAGTGGTATGATAATATTTTTAGTGATGATCCTAAAGTTACGGCTTTGTAGAGTGATATTTGGTGCTGCCCCATCTCAATTCTTGTTGAATGGCACGTTGAAGAAGTTATTAAGTGAATATGTTGATGTCGATCCAGTTTTTGTAGAGAAAGTTGGAAAAAGTTTTTATGTGGATAATTTTTGTTCAGGCACTCAAACTGTCGATGATGGGTATGAATTGGTTGAGAAAATCAAATCTCGATTTGCAGCTGTCAAGTTTAACGTTCGAAAATGGAATACGAATAATCTGGAGCTGAAGAAATATATTTGTGAAATTGAAGATAAGGAATTTAGTGAAAATGATTCAGTTAGTGTCCTTGGATTGAGTTGGAGTATGGATAAAGATTTTATTTCAGGAAATTGATGATGATTTGCATGAAAAGTGGAAGGAGAGTTCAAATGTGATTTTTTCTCCAGTTTAAGCACAGGATTATTAAGAGTGTACCTGCATGGATGTTGGGTCTATTTAAAGGCTATTTCGTGCAAGGGAGATGCTCAAATAACTTTTGTTACTGCCAAATCGAGAGTTATCCCTACAAGTAAAAGAATGACGGTACCTCGAGCCGAGTTTATGGGAAACTTTATATTGGTGAAGTTGTTAATGTCAGTCCAGTAAGCAATTGGTACGTTTATTCATATAACTGATGTTATTCATTGGACAGATTCCATGGTTTTTCTAGCATGGATAAAATTGAAAAAGAGTGATCTGTGAAAAAACGTCATCAAAAAAATGGTTTCATTGCAGGTCCGAGGAAAACCCAGCTGATGCTATAAGTTAATGGGGTTTTCAAAGCAAGATTTATAATGAGTTCTTGTTGAATGGACCTTCATTTATAAAAGAGATGAACGGACAACAATTTTTAACGAGTCAAGATTATAATCATGATGTGATCAATTATGATATTCCTGATGGTGTATGTGATGTTGATGAGGAAGTAAATGTTCTGTGTAAAAATAATTCAGTTAGTATATTACATGATATTGAGAAAGTTATCGACATTAATAGGTTTAGTAATTCAAATAAATTGTTACATGTGTCTGCTTTTGTTTTACGGTTTATACAAAATTTAAAATGTGCAATTTCAAAGGAACAATTAGTTTTCAGCTGTTACACTACATTAGAGGAAATTAATAGCGTGATATTAATGTGGTTGAAATCAAATCAAATGTATCTTAAACGTGACTCAAGAATATTCAGTTGCAGTCAAATTTGAAGAAAACAAGTTGTTACTCAGAGCATAGGTCGTATATTGAATACCTCATTACCTTATGAAGCGAAATATCCAGTAATGCTTTATCGAAATCATAATTTAACACGTTCGTTTATTTTACATTTTCATTTAGTGGCATAACATTGAGGTGTTGGTCAGACACTTAGCAACGAAGGATTGTGCGGGCAAGGAGTTATTAGTCAATGTGTTGTGTGCAAAAGGATTTATGGTAGATCACCAGATCTACCAACCGAGAGAGTGACGAGAAACAGACCTTTCATGGCAGTTTGTGTAGATCATTGCTGTCCGTTATTTGTCAAGAATGTTTACGATTCCGACGAAGTGTTGTACACTTGTAAAACTACGAGGTATTGTTTTGGATCTTGTTCGAGACACAAGTTTGAGGTCATTCATCGAAAGTTTGTGTTGGTTTGTAGCAAGACGTGGTTGTCCAGAAATCGTAATATCAGACAATGGAACAGCGTTTACTGCAATTGATTTGAAGGAGTTCGTTATCGAAAAGGGAATACAGTGGAAATTTAACGTGGCTGCAGCACCTTGGACAGATGGTTTTTTCGAACGGTTAGTGGCATGTGTAAAGAATTTGTTAAAAAAAGTCATTGGCGAAGCTCCTTACGAATCGATGAGTTATCCACAATAATTTTGGAAGTTGAATAAATGTTCAACTCGAGACAGTGGTGATATTGATGATGAAGAACCGACCCCAAATCATCTTTTGTTTGGGGAGAAGATAGAAAAATATCCTGAAAATTAAGAAAAGATTCTGAATACAAATTTAGTTAATCGTTGGAATTATATAAAAAAGATGCAAAATCATTTTTGGAACAGATGGCATTAAGAATATCATATAACGTTACGAGAATACCATAAAAGTTTACAAACAGACAAAAATCCAAGAAAACCAAAAGTTAATTACGTTGTTATTGTTAAAGACGAAAAACATGCAAACGGCAAACATGGCGATTAGGAAGAATATTAAGTGTCTGATATGGTAGGGAAATAGGGATATTGAAAGTGATTTATAGTTATTCGCTAAACTGTTGAGAATTTGAATAAACATTTTTATTTATTGAAGTGACATTTCTACAGATTGAATTTTCTCTCCTTGTTTTTCGGGAGTGTTAAAAAATGTAAAAAAATAAGAAAATAAATATTCCACGGAACTTAACCGTTATGTAAATTACAATCATTAAGGTGCTTTTTCTTATGATTTTTGGTAATGTTAATTTTAATGTTGATATATATGTTGAACGATTGATATGTTGAAGTCTTTGCTTATACTCCACCTCTTAAAAAGACCAAAATTAAATCAAAGATTGTCAAAACAGCAAGGGTTGCTACGTCTGAGGAGGTAAGAGCTGAAGTTGCAGAAGTTGAAAAGAAGAAAAGAGAGAAGCAAAATAAGAGGATGAAGAAAAGATTACTAGTCAAATTACCTGGAAAATCAATACCAAGTCAAAAAAAAAATCTGATACATCAGAAACACCAGAAAAAACAGCGAAAGCAACCAAAGTTACTGACAAAGAACATGGAAAAGGAAAGAATAAAAGAAAAAGAACAAGGAGAACATTAACAAAAATCTGCAAGGAACTCTGTAAAAAATCAAACGATCGAAGAAGAAGAAGAAATAGAAAGTGCAGATCACTATAACATTGGTAATTATGTTAGAATTATTAAAACTCATAGAGGGTAATATGCCACAGTAACTGATTGCAGTGCTGATAATGAAGTAGAAATTAATTATTTACAGATGAATCATGGAAAGATAAAGAATATGATTTTGAGACACGAAAAATGGATGAAATTGAAAATGTACCGTTGAATAAAATAGCTTTCCATTGGGGAGGTTTTCAATTTTAATCAATAGAACAATAGTAGTTGTACATTTTTTATGGTGGATTATAAAAACTATTTTCACCTAAAATCAATTTTTTATTGAGTCAACAGTATCCTTCTCCAAAAATACTTCTAATCCCTTTACTTAACTGAACCTGCTCCATGCTTGAGCACCACACCTTACATAGATACCTTCCCCATATGCATGCCACAAAAGAATTTGTGCAAGATCTATAAGCAATGTTAATTTTGAATATATGGCAAATAAATTGTAGAAAACTTGTGGCACGTTATAAACAAGTATTTTGATATATTATCCGACCTATTCAAGTGTATTCATGATTTAAGGAAGGATTTCATGATCGAATGATTTCATTTACAAAAATGTGCATAGTAAAACATTTGCAAAATAAGAAACTAGCAATATCATCATATGTTGGTAGAATCACTTGCAAAATCTGATCTTGAGATTGGTTAAAGTTAAAGAGAGACAATATGCTCAGAAATAGTGACAACAAAATATATGTCATCTTACAACCGACTAAAATATTTGAATATGTCAACTGTTAGATGATTTTAAGGTTGTTCCAAATGTAAAAATTGGCCAAATAGTGGTCATTATAAAAAAATGATGGCAAGGAAAATAAGGAACCTAGGAGAGGATTTGAATGCATCATTCATTTGCCAAAACAGTATTACTAAGCTAGGACATTAACGTATAAACTAGATTCATATTATTGAACACTAATTGACACATTCATGTCCAGTTAAAATGAACAGCTCTTTTAATTCCTCTGACAATGAAGTGAAAAAGTATCAGTTAAAGACATTGAATTTGATCAGGTAAATAACTGTTAATCTGAGTCAAAAAAACAGCTATTGAAGAAAATAATTGTCTAGAAAAGTTGATTACTTGTACACATAATTCCTGTGAAGCCCAATTGTTGTAGCCAATAAGCCACAGGTCCACTCTACCCTTTATATTAAACAACACCCCCACCACCAGCTTACACACATGTTACTAGAAACTCAAATAGTTAATCATTTAATGAAAAAGTTTATTAAAGAACCTGTCATATTATTTACAGGAATGAAAGAAAAGAAAAACATTTATGAACTGTGTAAAAAAAATAAAAAATTTCATTCAATTATTTTCTACTTGCTTTCTTGAATAACTGTTCATTTTGTAGAACTCGAGGTTTATACTCAAATGACTCCTCATACTTGTCACCAACCTTCTTAGGTTGAAGTCCATTTTTTTTATGAAATTCCTGAAGACGAACTGTTTCTTCTGCATTTTTAAAACCAGCTTTAAAATTTTCTAACCAACTTCCTTCCTTAATTCCAGGAATTACTGGAGGTACAAATGGTGTTTCAGGAAGTCCATAATATCTTCTAACAGCCTTTTGTTTCAAGAATAATGATTGCCCAAGCGTAATAACATTGCTTGTAACCCAATAATTAAATATAGCTGCAGGAAATGTGTATGTTAATGGGACCATGGCTAAACAAATGCCACGAAAAACATTCTTCATCATCTTAGCATTTGGATTTCCCGCCAAGCTAGAGTCAGCACCAGTTTCAATGGTAAGCAACATAGATGCAGATGCAAGGATTGGAAGAGCTAAGTAAGGATCTTGTATGGTTAGATCAGTAAACCATAATAAACCACCAGTCTTCATCGATTCAACAGGAAGATAAGACATGCCACGTAATGAGAGGAAGAACGAAATAAACAAAGGCATTTGAACCAATGGTGAAAGCATTGATTTGATAGGATGACAATTATGTTTCCTAAACAATTCTTGCATCTCCATAGTTACAGCAGCACTCACAGCAGGGTTCTGCAAATTAGAAGCGTCTTTCATACGCTCCTGTAACTTGAGTAATTCAGGTTGGACCCTCTTTAATTTTTCAGCATTAACTTGTGTTTTGATCAGAAGTGGAAATACAAGTGCACGTAGTAGTACTGTACCACATACAATTGCACTCCACCAAGGTAACCCAAGAGTAACATGAGCAAATTCAAATAACTGCTGAATAATTCCAACAGGAGTGTAACTACTACCAAGTCCTAAACTTGATAAACTGGGTTCTACTAATCCACTGCTCAAAACATTTTGTGCTGTTTCAACTATTGCTGCAGATGAACTGTCAATGACACCTCCAGCAACTTTATTAGTTACATCTACAACAGATTCAGTCGATAAAACAGCTAAACTCATATGAAAGTTCCTTTTATTTGTAGCATTAAAGCTTTTTTCTTCTAAAATCTTGTTATTAATATCGCAATTTAAGATTGTTCTATGTGCTGATTGCCTTCTAAGCAATGTATGTAAATTCCTACTAGTTGTATTTTGTAGTGTTGAACGAAAAAGTTGTAATTTATGCTCTTTAAGAAGGTTGCAAAATCGTGATGGACCAACCATTATAAGTATGAAATAATCAATAGAGCATTTTTATACAGGATAGCAGGAGAATGTATTTTTTCTTCCAAAGAAATATCTAAAAGTAAATTTGAGAATATCATTTATTTTCAAGAAAGATGTATTACAAAAAATGGTAAATAGGTAAATGGTTTGTCTTACCATTAAAATTTACAATTAAGCTGCTATAAGAAAAGTTGAATATTTTCAAAATAAATAATCATACTTCACTTTTTTTAAACGTTTACTTGTTTTGGATGGTCAAAATATTTTTTTCACAGAACTTGATATTTAAAGGGTACAACAAAATATATTTATAAATCTAAATAGTACACAGGTAGGGTACTAAACCCATACTCTGAGCTCACGAGGTCCCCCTTATTAATTTTTCGAAATTTTTTCCAAAATAAATATTCAAAACCTGCCTTCGAAATAATTTTTGGAAACTCTAGCTACTCCAACCCAGCTTATTAGGGACCTGAGAGTAGCTAGGTAAACTGATATTTAAATTTTCACAAAATAATTTATGACCACCAATAATTGGTACACAGGTACTAACCAAAACTATGTTATCTAGAAAAGTTGGGTGACTACCCCCAATTTTAAAATCAGGTAAAAAAGGAGAAATTATGCTGTGATCAGATAACACAAGGGACCCACCCACCGCTTACAATGAATAGGTACAGCATAAAAATATGTCATTTCATACATTTTGATATTACTAATGATACTAATGGCTTCTTAAAAGTCTTAATGAAACATTATTCATAGTAAAAGAACAACAATGTAAATCTAGTAAATCTTTTAATAAAAGCTACAGATATTTCATTTAATCAAAACATTTGAAAACATTGTATTTTTGCAGAAACGAAAAAATTACAATGGAATGAATTTTCTACAGAATTCTCTACAGTAAAAGATTTCAGAATATTTTTTAAATCTCTATAGTAGCATCTTAAAACTTATTGATTATGGAATGTTGGAGAGGAGGGGATGTGAAGAAGTGAAAAATTGAGTGGGTTAGGGATTCTATTTCTTTTTGACACATGCTCATCCATAAGAACTGTAAAAGTACATAATTTGATGTTATTTGATTCAGTTGGTCCCATCTGGCATTATAGAGTGCATTCTGCATTGCAGCTTTTCATTATCTATCTAGTTATTTATTTACATTGTTAAAAAAAGATTTGTTCCTAATAAATCATATTGTCGTATCTCTAAGTAAAATAGCGCAATTTGATTGGTTGATTAAAGCTTGATATTTTAAATATCAAAGTTTA
>JAUKPT010004613.1:0-10980 GCA_032273505.1 Nanomia bijuga
CCCCCCCCCCCCCCCCCCCCCCCCCCCCCCCCCCCCAAAGATGTACCGTCGGTGAACTTTGTGGGAGGTTAAGAAGATGAGTGAGGAGGAGACTTCTTCTATTTCGAAAAAAATCAGCAAACTACTCATTGATGAATCAATTTCAATTTCCAAACAGTAAGACTTATCTAAAACGAACGAAAATAAACCTTTGAATACACTGGTGTCCATCTTTTAGAGGTTTCTCTATTAAGGATTAAACAAGGCGTCTGGCGTTAAAATGTGCCGGAGGCTTTATCCACGTTTGATGAAAATATTTTTGACTATGATCGATTGGAGATTTTCTTTTACCGATGTCAAAACATCCGAAGACGCAATCGAAAAGTACATTCAGCCCAATTCTCATTCTCATCTGAATTTGTCACGTCACTGATTTCTATTACCTTTAAATTTTGATTTGTTTTTATCACACCGGTGTGAACATTATTGCCGGATAGTATGATACAATACTTAAAGTCGAAAATGAAATTACACCACAAATTATGTAAACAAATAACAATTAAATTTCACTTTTTTATTCAAACTGTATTTTCACGAGAAAACAATAAAAGAAATCAAGTCTAGTTGATAATGAGCAAATTTTAAAAATTTGTCATACCGCGTTTTCAAGCGGCAAGAGTTTTCATTGAATATAGTAGGTTCGTAGTATACCCCCTAGGTAAATATAAGAGTATATATATACTAGATCTGAGTCAATTGGTACTTCAGTTTAATTTGAATATATTTCATTTCATTTTAATTTTTGGAAGATTATTCAAGATGATAAAGTTGTGCGTGGCTTTTGTGTTCATTGCTGCGTGCGCATTTCATACAGCAGAGTCAAGTAAGATTTTTATACACTTATTTTAGATGTTTTAGATGTATTGGGAAATATTGTACTTTGTTAACTCTCTTACCCTATTTTAATTGGACTTTTTTTGCATACGTCGTTTATTGTAAAATTGTAAATTTCCTAGTTTTTTGGTATGAAGCAAGTCCTAAGAATTTGTATCGAAAATGCATTACTGATTTATCAATTATCAGCATATATTTTGCTGACAATAACAATTTTCCTGAATAAGTCAATTTTAGTCATTTTCCACACATTAAAGTAATTCAACAAAATACCCCTAAAAATATTTTGGAGCGCGGAATCGACATGATTCTCTCAGGAAATGTGAAAAACTAAATTCTATGCGATAAAAATTCATAGTGGGCATCCATAAGTTTTCTCTAACTTTAAATTTGTGCTTTGGGGTGTAATTTTACACCCCCCGCTATATGGTTAAAGTCCAATCAAAAATTTAGATTTTTCTTCCATGTCTCTAAACACTCATTGAACTTTGAACTAACAAATTGGCATTTTAACACGTTGGCTTTATATATTGTGCTTTCCCTGGGTACTGTAAGTTTTGTCTACGTAACATGTTCATGGTTATTCCTGTCTACTTCGCACTGTGTATCAAGGTGACATGCCGGTTTTTCAAAAAGTGATTTCACTTTTATTTTTAGCACAATGCGAACGAGACTACGAGAAAAAAGGTTGTATTCCCGAGGGACAGACAAAGTTGGACCTCATTGTTAATCATAGAATGATCATTAACTGGAAAGACATGCATTTCTCAAACCGCCGGTAAGATATTTGTTCACTGAAGAAAATGATGCTTGAAGGATAGCCAAAAAAAAAGATATTTCTATTCGAGTGTTAAAAAATAATTCTGTTTTCTGCCACATCTAACAAATGAAATTTTATACAAATTCAATGCGAAAATTAGAAGATTTTCTGATACCTCAAGATTTTTACTTTTTATGGTATTATGTAGTTCGGGGGGGAGTTTATTTGCTTGGCGTCTGGCGTCTTGTCTGAACGTTGCTTGATTATACGACTCTTGACGTCCAGAGATAATATTTACGGGCGTCTGGCGTCTAGAGCTTTTTTCTCGGGCGTCTGGCGTCTACAAAAAAACAACCCTTTTTAGATGATCACCATCACGTTTTATTTTTAAAAAAACTATGAATACAAAAACGTTGCACAATTTCTATTTGAGCCATATTAGTTTGATTAGAGGTGCCAACCCTTTTTTCAAAAAAGACTATATTTATGCAATTATAATTTGAAGTCTCTAACAAAAGGGTGCCAGCAAGTCTAGATAATCTTTTAAAACAACGTACACGTCTTTAGGTTAATTTGCGAATGTTCCAAAAAAGCAAGAGCAGGGGGATATGAATATTTTGAAATCCGATTTTGGGCTGAATGCTGGGCTGGTAAGGACTTGAAGAAAATGGCAGAAATTATTCAAAATGGACAACGATCTGATAAATGTGTTAGTGGGGACTTCAAGAAATGTAATGACGCCGATGAAAAGAATTGTGTTGGTACTGATCGAGTTGGATATGTCTATAATGTCAAACCATCAGGTATGCTGTACAGTTCAATCTATATCTTTTCGCGTTTCATTCTTTTACGATTAAGCGCACTATGTAACTCTTAGAACAAAAGCTGTTCAATATTATAACTACACAATTTATTTTTAGCAGACGATGTGCCTTTCGACTTTTGTCCAGTAATATTCGTTGATCATTGACATGAAATCACGTTCTTCGCAGAGAAAGTCTATAAGCACATTAAAGTGGACGCACTTCATTCCCTACGCAAAGAGGCCTCTCCATAGGGCTTTCCATAGGCCTTTTCTATTCGAAAATGCGTCGAAATTGAATTTCATCAACATAATTGGTATTCCAAAAATCATCTGAAACTCGTCTTAATATGTTTGAAATTGGGTATTACGGTAGATGATACATCTTTTGGTTTCATTTTAGTCGACGGAGGTTTATCAGCCTGGTCCTCTTTCTCAGCTTGCAGCAAGTCTTGTGCAGGGGGAGTACAAACCCGCACCCGTTCATGTAGCAACCCTGCACCCATGTATGGAGGAAAGAAATGTGTTGGAAACTTGTCTGAATCGCAGAAATGCAACTCTCAACAATGCCCAGGCAAGACAAATTAACAATGTTTGAATTATTGGGTAGGCTGAAGGTCGAGTACCACAAAGTTTAGCCTCTCTATGAAAACTATGATGTAAATGAAAATAAAATTTGAGAAATGAGCCCAGGTGATGGTTATTTAGTAATAATGGTGAATGCATTATGGTCTAATTAGAAGTGGTGGCGTGGCCAGAGAAACATTTTATAAGCTCCCCACTAAAAGAAAAAGAAAATTGAAAAATAGATAAAATCCTCTCACATCCACTAAAAAATGGAAGCTCGCTAAGAAGTCATTTCAATAGTTCTTTTCTTTAACCTATGATTATCATTTTTCATTTTATTTATTACAGTCGATGGTGGATTATCCGAATGGTCATCATTTTCATCTTGCAGTAAGAAATGCGGGGGTGGAGATCAATCTCGTACACGTTCATGTAGCAACCCAGCACCACAGTTTGGAGGGAAGAAATGTGAAGGGGATTTGAAAGAAAAAAAGAAGTGCAACTCTCAATCATGCCCAGGTAGAGGAGTTTTTGTATAACCTTACTTGAATCTCAAAGGATATAGTTTCCACTTAAATGCAGTATGCTTCATAAAGCGTGAAGTAATCATAAAAATTAAATGATTTAACCAATATTATAACGTAGGATTGTAAGCCTCACGCTATCTAATGATATAAAACAATTACGATAAGTTTTATCTTGTTAGCAGTTAACAGTTGTCTAAATGCTGGCTAACAGTCGATTGAGAACGGTTAATTTAACATACTGCACATAGTTTTGCCATAACGGGTAAAATATGTTAATTGATGCATTTTCTCTCTAGTCGATGGTGGTTTATCAGCCTGGTCCTCGTACTCCGCCTGCAGCAAATCATGTGCAGAAGGCACACATTTTCGCACCCGTGATTGCAACAAACCTTTCCCCCAGTTCGGTGGAAAGAATTGTGTAGGCTCGTTAAAAGAAACGAAGAAGTGCAGTCCTCAACCATGCCCAGGTAAAAAAGTCTATATAGAGTACCAGACGATGTGTCTACTGCCTCGATGTATTGAAAGCTAGAAAACATCAACTGATATTTGGTACTTTACTGTAAGACTGTAACCCCACAAATTCAACAAATTCCATCTGAGAGAAAAGACCAACTACAGCTGGTTAAAGAACGATCTCAACATGGATTAAACTAAAATCACACGTATTATAATAATAATTACTGATACATTTTTTATTTAGTCGATGGAGGTTTATCAACCTGGTCCTCTTTCTCAGTTTGTAGCAAGTCTTGTGCAGGAGGAGTACAAACCCGCACCCGTTCATGTAGCAACCCTGCACCCATATATGGAGGAAAGAAATGTGCTGGACACTTGTCTGAATCGCAATCATGCAACTCTCAACAATGCCCAGGTACGAAATTTTCACACTTTTACCTACTCCAGCTACTACATTAAATGATAACTTCTTCGTTGCGTAGAAGATGTTAAGTTAACCATTCATCTATATCATAACATTGCATTTCATATTGCATTTAACATTTCATAGAATGCAAAATTAATTTAGAGTGTGATTTGTACAAATTACCCCGCGTTGTTTGTAGATCAGATTAGTTTTAGATTCATTTCTGTTTCAGACAAAGTAACAAAATGCAAAAGTTTCGATGACAAACCTGCGTATTTTTTTATTTCGTTTGGACAAGAAATAAATCTAAATCTAAATCTAAATCTTCTAAAATTTAGAAGCCTTTAGAAGCATATTTACTACATTATCATAGTTTCTTAGTACAGTCAGTTTTTTAATGTTTACATTATTCTTCCTTTATGTTGATTCTCCACTAAACGGTTACCTTAATAATTTATCAAAGTAAACGGTTCTCACTGATCTCTTGGAAATAGTAACGTTAT
Source organism: Nanomia bijuga (assembly GCA_032273505.1). Classification (NCBI taxonomy): domain Eukaryota; kingdom Metazoa; phylum Cnidaria; class Hydrozoa; order Siphonophorae; family Agalmatidae; genus Nanomia; species Nanomia bijuga. The sequence continues at coordinate 4,895 of JAUKPT010004613.1, forward strand.
GACAAAGAAAGTTGTCCCTATCCACACATCCCATCTTACACCTCATTAAGATCTCTCTGATTTTCCCCGCCAAACAAAACTAGGGCAAAATAACAAAAGTCTTTTGAGATGGCCAAAATCCATGATTTTTAGCCGTTTTTTTTTCGTTTCTTATTTCCTTTAAAAGTTCCCTACCCCCTTTCATACCTTTGATTTTGCTTTGAAATTTTACCAACGCGTAAAATGGTATGCCATCAACACATTTCCATTCATGTCATTTAAGCATCGTTGTCGTGAGATACATTTTACTGGATGGGGGGCGCGGATGGTAGAGTCGGGATTTTGCAATGAAATACACTCAACACGGGCTCTTAGCGAAGGCTCATTAATCGTTAGGCAATGCCGACGGGTCGACACATGCCTTGTGAGGGAAATTGAGTAGTCAATTGGTAGCTGACGAAACATTAGGTGGGACTTAAACCATTGCCTCGATAAGCTCGTAAAAAGTATGGCTGTTCTAACCATTAACCATCAACCATTAACCATTAACCATTAACCATCAACCATTCACATAGCTCCATATTCTTTTTTCCAGCCAAACAGTGGTTTCGCCCGTTGGAGCGACTGTCACGCGAATGTTTGAAGAGATGTTCAACAATGCCTGTCCACAATTCAATATCTCTGTTCACCCATCCCACCTTACACAATACACAATACACCTTGCAGTGCAAGTTGCACAAAATCTCCCTGTTCATTAAAACCAGATCAAATTAACAAGAAATTATCTTTTCTTTTTTTAGCGGATTTTAATGTGAGAAAAATTCGATTTTGAAATTGCTCCATTGCTCGCTTTTTTATGTGTTCATTCCCCATATATCGGTCATTAAACTCTCCTCCTCATTTTTTTCAGTGAATGGTGCATACTCCGCATGGAGTGGATGGCAAGGTTGTTCCAAGACATGTGGTGGAGGGACTCAAAACAGACATCGAGGATGTACCTCGCCATCACCCGCGTATGGCGGCACACAATGCGCAGGAGTGGCACGCGAAACAAGACGCTGTAACACCAATCCTTGTAAGTAAAGTACTTCGTCTGTACCTCACCTCCACTTTTTATTTCAAATGTGCTTGCATAACTTTGTCAGTATCGGCGAAAAGTGTTTGAGCCGTACATATTATGAATGTATGTTGTATTGAAAATAGATTCACATAATTGATGCATGTAATCTAGAGTATATTTTGATATCTTGCAACTAGAATATTTTTTATAAGAATGGTGTTTTTTGGTTCATGATGAATATTCTTCATTTTTTGACCGAACTCATCTTGATTTATTCTTATCATTATTCTTAGTATACATCATGTAGGAAGTTAATTAAAAGTTATGCAAAAATCTTTTTATTTCAATTTTATTTTTATTTTTTTCCCACTAAATTCCATAACTATAAATCAAACTTAGATTTTGGGTTGAGTACAAAAACTTATGGAAGAAAAAGATTCTTAACGAAATTTCAAAATGACGATATTCTTAGCACATTCCTAATTTTTTGTCAACTTTCATCTTGGAAATTATTATAAAGTATACATAAAAAAGCGTTTAGAAGAGTGCATCATTGAAGTATAACCAATGATCGAATAATGTGCTCCTTTCAGGTGTTTGCAACAATTTCCGGTTTGTCGCACGTGGTATGGACTGCAAATCGAACGTGTACACACGAGTCGGTGGCCGATGTGACGGATGGCCGAGAATGAGCTTCGAAGAATGCAAACGAAGATGTCTACGAAACGATGCGCCAGGCGGTTGCCCAAGGCGACCATGTAAATACGTTATTCACGATAAAAACCCTGGTACACCACCAGGTTGGTGTCAACTTGCTACTGATGGATGTCGATTGGGCCGAACAAACAATGGACATGTTACATATGTACGAGGCTGTTGAAAACACTATTGACATCGTGTGAACCTTATGATCATATGTAAAATACCATGTAAAACTTTATAATAATATCCTAATCAAATGTAACCTATTTCTTTACTAATACCCTCAAAGAGTGCAATGTTTAATTAGAAAAAAAAATCAATATCGCATTTTAAGAATACCTACAAATAATAATTAATAACAATATTCGACATCTGATTTGTTTGTTCAGCTTTTCTTGGTTTCCGATCGTAACATTTGTGAGCCGGAGGAGTTATCTTTTATTATTTACGATCTATCTACGAGCAAATGTGTTTGAAGGGTTACTAATTATAATTATTTTTCTTGTATATTATTATTGATGGAAAAAAAAAACATGATCTAAATCAGTGCTTTTTTTATCCATTTAATATTTGCCCATGTTAGTTAATTTATGTTGAAAGGAATAAAAGTATCCAAGGTAGTCTCCATCAGGTTGACTACGATTCGGGGGAAAATGAAGTACAAATTGCCTGTGCCAAGCCAGAAATGAGCCAATTCAGCCTAAACAGCAAAAATATTAAAAAAACTCAGGCTCTTGATTTTACTTATTACTGCATTACGCACTTACTGCCAGGGCTCCGGAATATTTTTTGCTTCCGGGTACATGGGTCTTTGCTATCGGCTGAAATAGGGTTAAAAGAGAATGTTCCAGAAAATGGTATTTCATTTTAAATTGATTTAGCGAAGCGTTCCGGCTGACACTGCCCTTTCCGGGTACCAGCGGTACTGGCTTTTCTTTAACCATGCTTACTGCTACCACTATTGTGCTCAAAACATTCAGGGGCCCTATTAGTTAAGATATCAGTAAAACTAAAATATTTAAAGATTACTTACCTCGCAAATACCAAACGTCGGCAACAAAATATTCGAAGGCTTTGGTGATCCTCTCACAGCAATATATTCATCTGTGTACTCATCTTTACTACTTCTCCATTGCGACCAGTCCAGTCCAAAATGTCGAAACGCCCCACCCATTACATTATCAATAGTGAAAAAGCAGATGGCATTAGATAACGCATACATCATCTTGACGAGAAAGTTACCGAAAACCCGAAGGCGCATGCGCGCGGCGCAATTGAACTTGTAATTAAAATGCGTCTCACGGATTAAATTTACGTCAGCGTTGTTCAAATTCTCTTTTAGACGTACGATATCGGTATTCATGATGTTGAACATGATGTACGGCAAATAATAAATCAACGCGAAGACGGCAGTAAGGAATGGCATGTACTGATACTGCAAGAAGAACTTCTTATTCAGTCGTTGGCAATCCTCATTGTCTTTTTTGGGGCGCGGTGAATCCTTTATACATAATTTCCCGCTCGGATATTTCCCGGTGTAATCGAGATTTGACGGTATTCCGTAATACGCCGCTTCTTCATGATCAATCTCAACGTCCTCGTATATATAAAAACCTTGAATCCAACAAGCATCGGCGACGAAATCTGACGACAACGAATCTATCGGCGGCATAATGCACGTCGTTTTGTCTGCGTACCAGTTTAGCCCTATCACCATTGTTCCAATCATCATCATTTTCATCATGAAGATGCGGCTGTACTGATCGCACACGTCATCGGTGCGCGTCTTTATGTTGATTGAGATGATTCCTTTGATTCCTTCCACGACTGAAGCCATTCTAATGCCTCACACGCTTGATCAACAGTATGTTTCAACGGTTTAATATAGTTTCTCTGTGCTGCACTATGCTGCACTATTTCTCACTATGTCTCACTGCACGACTTTTCCGATAAAGCAAAATTCGAAATGATACCAGACAAAATTCAACTAAATGCTGTATGTTGCATATATGTATTCTTATTAGAGAACGTTGTATCTGCAATATTTCTGACTCTTTGTTGATGTTTTTTGAGGTCTGCACAAAATAATGACAAAAGATGTACTGGGGGAACTGTGCATGAAGTATGAAGTTATAAATAAACTTATTTATAATGAATAATACATCAAGAATGCTTAAATTTCTTTGTATCTTTTGAGAAAAAAAGAATCAAAATAGTGAGCATGTTTTGGACGTTAGTTTTACATTGTTATGATTTCTTTTTGCACACTATTTCAAAGGTTTGTGGGTAGTCGTTTTGAACCGTTTCATGGATTAATGAAGACATTTTGTTTCATATTAGCAGCAGGCCATTTGCGAGGACATAATAAAACGAAATATTTCTCGTAAAATATGCATGTGATACATTTCGATTCATTGAGCCACTTAAGGAGAAAATATTTTTAGCAGAAATCTCAACACAAATTTCAACAGAAATCTTTTTAAGGCTGGTTGGCCATTTGAATCTTTGAACATTTTCTAACGTTTTACTAATTAAGAATTATTTTTAATCCTTTAACATTAGTTGATTCAAAATGATTTGGTTTATTTAATCAATCGTTTTTTCTTAATCATGATACAAAAATATATCATTTTTTTGCTTTATTATGTTAGAAATAAAACTGTCCATTAACCCTATTTGGACTGAGGGGGCGGATTCCGCTCCCCCTAGTGGTTTTTGTTCAATACCTCAAAAATGGAAAAAGATTATGCCCCTTCTATTTCTGACTTTTAGTTTTATTTAGTTTTACATCCTTTTGCAAGGTTTTAGGTCAATTGGACCCCCCTGTCGGAAGTCAGAGGACTTTTGTCAGGGGAAGGTACGCATTTTTCTTTATTTTCAATACATTTAAACTAAAAATTAGTTCCACCATTTTATTTGAAATTTGGAGCTAGCGACGTCATTTTTTGGCACTTGACAGGATTTTCCTTACATATATGAAAAATATATAATGACGTCATCACAAAAAAAGATGGCGTCAACAATATGATGGATCAAAAATCATTTTCGTTGATTTTTTAGGTAGATCATACAAAGGACTATAACTCCAGGACGTCTTAACCCAATTGCATGATTTTTAAAGATTTGAGGGAGGGAGGCACGAGGGAGGTACTTGGCGGATTTTTCTATATATCTATAATGACGTCATCACAAATAGGTGCTTGAACCAAGGGGTACTTTTTTTCAATTCTTCTGATAGATTTCATGAAGGTCTATAACTCTGCCGGGTTATACCTTAATTGCTTCATTTTTAAAGATTTTAGATAGGGGGCGGATGCCGCACCCCCAGTCTTTTAGCACTCAAAAAAGCCCAGTCCAAGTAGGGTTAAGCAATAATCTGTTGAATATGCGCACATCGTCCTCGACGAAATTTTACAATCAAAATAGCCATCTCCATAAATGCAAACTATGACACGTTTCATTGTGGCTTTGTGAAAAAGGTGAAAATAATGGAATGGAAATAAAAGTAAAAGATAATCATAATCGTGGTTTGCCAGGTGAGAAGTTTTCAATTGTGGTACTACTTGCGATAATGAAATCAGATAATAGAAGAACTGTGCTGTGATATGTCTTTCTATATAAAATGACAGTAGAGCATTTCCTGTTTTGTAACTAAGATTTAGGTGAAGGATTCGGTAATGCCCAAATCGATTTTTACTGCAGCAGTGCAACCTCGCTGCAGACTAAGGAAGATAATTCGGGAAAAAATTACTTTGCGCTTTTACCCTAAGAAATAAGGGGACATCTATTGTATTTTTTTAACCGAGAATTCTGAGACGAGGAAAATGCTTAACAGACACGTTCTGTTATAAAAAAAGTTTGACAAAATATATTCGCAACCTTAACAAGAGACGTCTAATTGTTGCGAGAAACAACATAAATGTATTGTATTAGATAATTAAATTTCTATTGTGAGAAATACTTTTAATGAAGAAACTTAATTCCGCGAAAATTGGCACACAAATCGATTTTTACTGCTGCAACCTCGCTGCAGACCCAGAAAGTCAGGGGAAAATCAGACGCAAATAGATTTTGAGGTAGATAGAGCAGACTGAATTTTTTTTTTGTCCATTGGTGAGATCCTTCGTATAATAAGAGCCTGGTTGTCTGATTGCAGAAAAGTTATTATATCATATTGTAAGGAAACGCCATTGAATAATGATAAAGGGATCGTCGTATGTTGAGGTGGAAATTTGTGCACGGATAATATCACGTGACTTGAAATCTACAGATGTTTTTATTATATATTAGGATTACGTTTATTATGACGTGTTTTCTTAATTGATTTACAAAAAAAGTATTGTTT
>JAUKPT010004614.1:0-10979 GCA_032273505.1 Nanomia bijuga
TAGCCCTTCAGCTCTATTATTAAGAAAATTATTTACATTTTTGTCAGGGTGATTCAATAAGGGATAATCCCCCTTAAGCAGAAAGAAAACTTAGAGGTAGTTCTTCCTGATCCACGAAGTATACGTGAAGCTCACAGAGTTGCATCTTGTTATCTCGAAGGTGAGGTTGGTAAAGAAATTGTTGAAAAGGGACATACCTACTTGATGCCTTATGGTACAAGTCGAGCCATAGTCGGTAAAATGGGAGAATCATTAGTTCATGTTGAAGGCAAAATTCGATGCAAAAGATGGGGAAAGATATCTAAGACAATACACCATTTCGACGAATTGCGACCGCGTTTCTTTAAGGGCTTGGGAACTACTTTAGAGGGGTAAAAAGTGAAATATTAGTATGGTTTAATATGGTGAAAGTTAAAAAATCGTTATATATACTAAAATAAATCATTATTATTTATTTTTATTCTCAATTAAATATAGTTGTAATGTTAAATAAACATCTACTTAATTATTCAGGTTGTTTAAAAAAAGTTTTATTTACAACAAAGGGAATTAAAAGCGGCATTTTTTATGACCAGCTGTGGGCGTTAAGAGAAGAAGTCGTCAACATAAATTCTAAAGGCTTCTTACAAACTTAATTTGATGCAGACAAACAAAGTTCTATAATCCCTTTTGTTATAATATATTATCCTCAGTCACATTCTAATATTAATTATTCATCATGTAAAATGTGGGGCACATTATTCAAAGTTCAAAGTTCCTTTTCAAAGTAATCGCGTGTATTTATGCGTATGTCTTCTCACGATCACAGCAGGCTAGCCTCTTCCTAAGGACACGATTTGTTTCCTTTGGTACAAGCAGACAAAATAAAAGCAGACCTGCTGAGCAAACTCAGTATAAATACAGCTAATGTCTTCTTCCAAAACATGCATGCAAGAAACACTCATTTATTTATATTTATTTAACACGAGCTTGTACCATGAACTATAATTTATGAGTCATTAATTATTAACCATCATGGTTTATTTGTTCATATCGGACAACCTGTAAACTTCATCGAAATTACTTTATTCAAAGATAAAAGAACAACTTGCAATTATAAAGGCGACATTTCAAATAAATGATAAATGATAAATGTTTATCAGTTTAATTATTTATGAAGCAAAATAGCAACAGGCTATTTAAAACATGCTCAATATCTTCCCAACTGAAAATGAAATTCACGTCGACGTCGATTTTACAGATGTTTTGATTATGATTCATCATTTAGGTTACTTTTCTGTGAAGTGTGAAAAAGGCACACAACTTTTTGAGAGATTGGTAAAACGAACTGCGAAACAAATCTTTTTACACAGTGCGCAGTTATTTGGATTTATATTATAAGGAGAATGAGGAGAAAAACAGAATATCTGATATTTCGATGGCTGCGCCCTTATCATTTGATATTATTGATCGGCACAACGGCATTTTTAGCACTTGTATCTGGCTACACCATATCTGTGGCAACTGGTAAAGTAGATGCTTTATTCCCTTACATAAGCGTAATTGGTACAACTGTTCCTGCTACCAATATATTTGGAATAATGCTAAATTTGTGTGCTGGTTTCGTATTGGTGACGATGTACGTCCGGCACAGTTATAACGAATTTTTGATTGAAACAATCCGATATCAGCAGATCAATGACGTGGCCATGTTTGTTGGCATTTTAAGTGTTCTTGGTATCATAATGGTAGCGTGCTTTCCTGTGACAGCTGTCCCAACGCCTCATAACGTCGGCGCGTTTCTTGTATATGTGATGGGTATGATTTATTGCTGGTTACAAACAACTATTTCGTATGCAGTCGTAAAAAGCTTAAGAAATAAAATATTTATCGCACGAATACTACTATCCATCGGTACGTCGCTAGCTTTTGTTTTTACTTTAACTTTTCAACATTTTGCTATGATTGAAGCGCAAAATAATGTTAAGAATACTTTTCTTTGGAAACAAGATGAGCCAGGTTACTCCTTGCATTTGGGGAGTACGTTAAGCCAATGGATAATGACTTTACTCTTTTTGTTTTATATATTTACAAATTATTGGGAATTTAAATCGATCAAGATGTCAATTGGTTTTAGAACCGGTCACGAAAGAGTGGAGGAGGATGAAATTTATCAGGAAACTGCATTGAACCTTTAAAAATATATATTAGCTAGGACAAGATCCAGATTTGGATTGTTTTCCTGTAAAGTTCATTGAGTAAGATCCGTCAACTAATGAATGTTTTTTCTAACAGTGCAGAAGATTCCATGATTAATAAGAATGAGTGAGAATCCATAATAAATGAATAAAATCCGAATTTTAAATACAGTAGATATTAGAAATACAATTATAACCACAATTATAACCACTTAGGTTACAGAAAAAGATACAAGAAGGAATGAGATCCGCTATATGAGAAATAATATACATATTTTTAGGACTAAAATCCATTATTCCAAGAATATCGACGATTTGAGTAGCAATACCCGCATATAATTAACGCTTCTCAAAAATCTTAATCAATTTTTAGTAGCCAGAATTCAAACCCAAAAAGGTGTGTTCTTACTCTGTGTTCCCTTATTAAGGGGTATTTTTGACAAGCTTTCAATGCTATAAATATCAGCTTCTTAGTAGCCGGAATTTAAACCCCAAAAAGTGCTCGTCAACCGGAGCGTAAGACTCTAGATTTTTTAAACAAATATATATAATTTTTTATACTTCATAACATATCGACACTCATCATAACTCATAATAATCCATAATAAATATCATCGCCACTATCACGGACTACTAGAATACCCGGACGGGAAACTCGCGTTTGTGGGGAAAAATTAATGGAGACCATTAACTTTGATTTACTATCTCGAGATTGGAATGACTTTTTAAGTTACTTTTTTTTTTAAATTAAGGATAAATTATCGCTCATTAGGTGGTAGAAAAAAAATTTGAAAAAATTAATTAGATGAGGTGGTAATTAGCAATATTCTTACTGAGGGCCAGATATACATAAATGTAAACTGAATGATATAAAGTCCCAAAACAACTATTATATGATATAGAAATTAATCAAATATATATCATCAATTAACAATAATGCTAACATTTCAGCAATAAATGACTGGTCTTGTAGACCATTTGGGCCAAAAAGGGGTCCAATTATTACCGAAAATGACCAAAAATTGGTATTTTTGTACGAAAATGTGTCCATATGTAATAAAAAAAGCAGTTGTAACACAAAATATCAGGTTTGAAAAACAAATTAAGGTATTTCTCAAACAGCTTGCATATAAGACTCAAAACACTGAAAACATGGCCTAAAAAGGGCATTTGGGGCCCAAAAAGGGCTTAAAATCAATTTTTCGGCCAAATTAAGTAAAAAATGACAATATTTTTGTCAAATAATGGAAGGAGTGGATAAAATCAATGTATTAGATCACTTCAAGGTATCTTAAGGATATTTTCTACTATATCATGATGAATATGTACATTCAGAAGAATATAATTGGCCCCCCAAATGGGTAAGAAATACAATTTTCGGCCAAATTAAGTAAAACATGTCAATATTTTCGTCGAATAATGGATCGAATTGATAACTTCTGAATTTACATATTGATAATGATCTTGAAACAAATACCCTTAAAATACCTTGAAGTGGTCTAATACATTAGTCCTCTCAATTCCTACCATTATTTGACCAAAATATTGACATTTTTCACTTAATTTGGCCGAAAATTGGATTTTGGGCCCGTTTTTGGGGCTAATTATATGCTTCTTAATGTATATTTTCATCATGATCTTGAAAAAAATAATGGATATATTAGATTTACAACATATACGCCTAGATTCTGCCATCAAAAAGCGTGCAAAGTATTTACTGTATTTCTATATATTGAATCTTTCTATATACACAGTATAACACAACAATAACCATCACTGCAATAATCATTTAATTTCAATGGAGGAAATTCCCAAAGGATTTAATTTGTTAATTGGTTCCATGGCGTACCTAACTACAGGCCATGCCAATGTGCAGGTAAATTTACGGAAAGTACCTTCCTGATATTTTCTTGATCTATTTTTTTCAGAGTGAATTGATATCAGTAAAGAATGAAATTTTATACAATCGCCAAAAAAATGGTTGAACATTCGTAGAAGTATAAAGAACTTTCGATTTCACCCAAAGTGATTTATAGGATTTAATTACTGTACTTATTGCCGTCTAGATAGTCCGTTAATTGAGAAGGAATAAGATTTAAATTTCATTTTATTTTTAACAGACTTTTCTCATTATCTTCTGAATGCGAACCCCGTTTTTTACAAAAAATGGCACAAATATAGGTTAAGTTGTTACCGTTGCCCTGCCAAAATTAGAAACCACAAGTTCCAATATTTTAAAGTGTTTTATGTCACTTAAGGTGAAATCGAAAGTTCTTCATATTTCCACGATTGTTCAACGATTTTTTTGGCCGATTGTATAAAATTTCATTCTTTACTGATATCAATTCACTCTAAAAAAAATAGTACTTTTCGTAAATTTACCTGCACGTTGGCATGGCCTGTAGTTAAGTACGCCATGGTTCGTTCGCACTTATCGTCAAAGTGCGCACATTGGATGTTCCAATCTTTACTTTTCAACAAACTATTCCAGTCTTCTATTTACATCTTGGAATCTTTTCCATTTCAATAACGACTACCTCGCCAAGTTTAACTTCTTGATTTGGTGGTTTACCGAACCCTTTTTGAAATCCTCTCAAATTCTGCAAATAATCCTTGGACCAAGCATTCTTAAATTTTGATATTAAGTTTCGAGTTCTTTTTGCGATGCCAATAACAATCTTGTCATCAACCTTTCACACAACTTCTGATTCAATGTGTGAAAGCAACCTTAGATCAAAAAGCAGATGCGATGGAGTAATGACTTCTTGTTCTGTATCTCCATACGTATAACACTCCCCCAGACACTCCCCCCGGACACTTCCTCCTGACAATTCCCTCGATAGGACACTTAGCCCCTAGACGCTTGTCCCCTTGATACTTGCCCCCAACACGTGCATTTTATGTAACACAATCAGTAACGAAATCAATCAAACTTTGTCATGTATGTTATGAATGAGAATAGTTAGTGCTATTTACTATCATAAGTTTTACAATGAAGTCCTGATCTAAATCACTCATGTCTAGTTAGTCAGTTATTAACCTTCCCGAGTTACGTCTCTAATCTCAATGTTTGGCACCGCCAAAATGGTAGCTGTGATATCTATGGTAGCTTAAGTATTAATGGAAAATTAATTAACCTTGAGAGCGCATAATCACGATAAAGGCATTTATTTTACAAAAGATTTCGCACGTTTTAAACATTAATATTAATGATCTCTAAAAATATTCTGAGTTTTTTAAAGTCATTTTCGATTTTCTCTTCTTCTATTTCTTCACTTTTGATAAAATTGACATCATTGGAAAGAGAAAAAAAGGCGCTTCTTGTGATATAAAGATCACATACACATAAAAACTTCCTGTATTATATCCATTTTAAGTTCTTGTTTTCAATTTTCTGATACACACTGTAGCTACCATTTTGACGGTGCCAAAACATTGAATTACGTCATCAGTGACGACATGTTGGAAAGGTGAATACAAATTGCAAATGATTTACAAAAATCTATAACGAGAGATTATAGACAATAGAACAAAGTACTGAATAACATCATGTTTTTATATCACATGACACATTATCTGCGTACTTCCTCTCGGTCACGGAATGGTTACCAATTAATTGAACAAGTTCGACACGGACCAGAACGTGAGGAAATGTGTTGATACATATGTATGTCGAAATGTTGTTTAACAATTTTCCGACGAAAAAAATTAAGAAAAGCCGGGTGATTGTAAAATCAACTTGTTAATGAAGTTCCATCTTTTTTTCAGAAAGTCGCGAGAAACAATTATAATTCTTAATTATGATTCGCACAATCTTGTTAGAGCATGAATTACCCTAGTCTTACACAAAAAGTAGGGTATCTTTTTTGCCTCGAGTTTACATAATAGATAAGTCACCTTCCTGCGGCGGGACCGCCGATCCAAAGTAGCCAAATAAATTTCATGGAAGTGAAGCTCTAACACAAATTCATAAGTTATGTTAAATTGCAATTCTGCAATTCTGCGACAAACTTGTCATTTGTCGTCCAAAAATCTGAACTACATTTAGTTGAGCTCATAAATGGGGAGTCGATAACGCTCATATTCGAGAGGATAAAAGTTACGATTGGTTGATTGAAATCCAAATAATATGCGGACAATAATACAGCACTTTCAATTGCAAACTTGTACAGATTTGGAAGTTGAAATAAATAAACAATTTTAAAATGACTCTTTTTACCAATAGCGTTCGTTTTGTGTTCATGAGCATTCGTGTTGATTATAAAGCTGTGCGCAAGTGTTTATGTGATGTGGTTTTGTTGAAATAAATCAGCCCCAATGCGAAAGACAGAACAAAAGGAGAGGAAACACGTTGTGTTTATAGAGGAATTGATTACTTGATATTTTCTCTCTGTCTGGCAGGCTGCGCCGATCTTTAGATGTGTTTAGCTATTTGTCAAATGTAAGCCAGAAGGTATCATTCTTTACTTAGTCTCTGATATTTAAGGTAGATATCTGAATATGAACTTTGATTTCTGAGGAGAGCAGAAGTAGAAATGCATTCAATCTAGTGTATTTTTAATGCGTCGAGAACACCCCGGAGAAGCCTACCATTAAAATTAAAATGAATCTTTTATTCCCGTTTAAGCGGTATGATCAGGTGCAGTCTGTGGTCAAAACTGTCATTAAAATGTACGAACCATTAGATCCCCTGGATTGTAACGTGGATGATTACAAATGGACTGTAGTGTTGGTCATGTCAACATGGACACTTCTCGTAAAACTCGACGTCAAGCATATCAGAACCAAGTCGATATGGCAGATTTCTTCAAATTGGTAAAGGAACGATTGTCCATCCTCGCATGGAGAATGAATGCATCATGATTATGTGAATGACCTGATCGACGAAGAAAAAAGTCAGAAGATTAAACACTGCAGAACCTTGGTTTGAATCCATTACTTTCAGAGATAAAGCAGAAGCGAGCAGTTTCAGTCGGTCTCGGGGGAGTCCTTCTTAACAGCAGTTAACGCTGTCAAGATACATGTAAATCGTTTTTCAGAGAAGATGTGATTAAGCTTTTCAGATAATTTGTTTTTATCCTGTGTGTCCAAGTTGGCTTTTTATTAATTATTTCCTCAGGATCTGTGCCACTCAGTTCCTGTGAGATTCTGCAGTAAAAATTCAAAAACTAGTATGCATACAGTCATACAGTTTGTTTATCATCTACACAGATACGCAAACAGACAGGAACAAACATGGAGGAAAAGACATGTAAAGATGCTTGTTGCAGCTCAAAACGTTACAGACATACACCTTCACACACACGGATACCAGCATCCATTGTTATGAGTCGTTTCGCCAATCAATTAGTCTAGATATTAGACGACATGAACATATTTAATGAATGTATAAAATTGATTAGTAGTTTCTCAAGCCCCGACTGAACGTTTAAGAAAGTACCGCTTTATTGAGAAAACAATAGAAAAGGAAAAATAATCAGACAAGTTTTTGCGAAAACAATTCAATATATTGAAGGAGAGCTCACGAACAGCGCCTACTAATTGGTAACTAATTGGTGTCCGGGAAGTGTCCAAAATGATTCAAACGTACCATAGGGCATGGAATGTCCCACTCAATATTTTGACAAAGTTTCATTTAAATCTGATCATTTTTTGCAAAGTTTTGAGAAAAATGACTATAAATTGTTCGCCGGACACCGACAATGCCCGAAATATTTTGAAAGTATCATAGGGGATGGGACATTTTCCACTTGATATCTTAGCAAAGTTTAATCTAAATCTGGCCATTTTCGCAAAGTTTTCGGTTTTTACAGCAGAAAGGGTCCGGTGGACGCTAATGATTTTCTTTAATTTTACATTTTTTCCCTTTTTTACGTTGTTTTTGATAGATATATTTTTCATAGCATATTTTGTTAATTTATCTTGCTTTCTTTATTAGAAATTTATTTGAACATGCCAACCTAGAGAACACTCTTTAAGATGTCGACTTCAACTGCTCTTTTCGACAAAAGAAAGCAAATTATTGAGTGAAAAGCCGTCTTAACACTAGGTATTTCCCCAATTTCTTATCGGTACTAAGTATTAGTAGCTGTACATTTTGGCCTAAACTAAAAGAGCTGTAGTCACGATGAATACACCAATCGATCGTCAAGGCTTTAAGGATTCCATATACATATGTAATTTTTATTGTCTCCAAGTTCTTCGTTCAGGATTTCCAAAAACTTTAACCTTCATTTTCGTTATGTTCTTCTTTTTTAATATAGACGAAACTTATGTCAACCATCTACCCTACTTTCATCTGCTGAAAAAATCAACAAAATCGGTTAAAAATTGACGCTTTTATCGCAATAAGTTACAAAGTTGTTCAAACTTTTTGAAATAGACTGACTATAATAACATAAGCTTTTTCGCAACCTCAGAGTAAGTCAAATTCAATGGACAATTAGTTATTTGAGGACATAAAAAATTCAAATTCAAATTTTGTTTTAAAGGATAGTTATTATTGTGTCAAATAAAAATTGATATTCAAAGTTTGTAAAAAATAAAAAGATTTTCACCCGTAGCTGAAATAGATAAGTATCTGAAAAAATCTTTGCCAAACCTTCAAATTTAAGTATATTACAAAAGAAACTGTGGAAATAAACAAATGCATTTTCATTGAGTATATTTCTTTGAAAGAATCGTCGTTTTGCTTAATATTTTCCAATCTCAAACTATGAATATGAGAATATAAGACTGGTAAAATAATTCCACTTATGTATTTTGAACCTCTGTATGGTGAGTATGTGATATGCGACTATGAGCAGGTTTACCTGTATTTCACCTTGGACTGGTTGAAATAATTTGACCTACTACTCTCATCATGCATGTTTATTTGTAGAGTATAAACATAGCGCACTACAATATTAATACGTCAAGGTACAGGTAAAATTAATAGGCTTAAGATGTTTCCGACTATCTTAACGATCAGATTTTCTAAGACGGTTTTTTCTTAGTCGTACTTTCAACAATTGCAAAGGAATTAAATAAAGTATTTGTTATTTATTGAGGTAAATATGATTTAAGAAGCTGAATCAAAGAAAGTACATTGTAACACCATGCCCAGATGCTATATATTAATCTGCATGCAGAGTCACGCTATCATAACGTCTAACGCAAGGGAACAAAACAAATTAAACAATTAGAAAAGCTCTGGCCTGTAGTGAGATTCACTCATGACTACCGGTTCTACCGCTCAGTACTGAGCTATACAGACCAGAAGGAATTGTTCATGTTTTGGAATCGTCCACTTCAGATGGTGCACAAATAGTAAACGTGAAAACCGAGGACTAGCGTTTCAATGAGGATTAATACTGTAGTTTCCTCCTATATTTTACTTACAACATGTTTCCCCCCACTTTCTCTCTCAATCGTTTTCCCATGCGACAATACTACGTATCAAAGAATCAGTTTAAGCATTTTGAAATGAAACAATAAAACAATAAATAATGTAATAATTCATCGGCAAAATATGATATCCTTTACTTTTTTCATTGAACTTCTGCAGACAAAACTTGTTTTGACGTCTAGCACTTCATTGGGAACTTTCGTGACGGTTTTGATTAGTTTCTCAGGTCGCAAACTTTGTTATGACGAAAACTTGTTTGATTTTAGTGTCAATACTGCGTCACTTTATAAGGCATCTTTACTTCATCGAAGGCAACGTTAAAAGACCTCATGTTTTCATTCTTGAAATACTTGGAATACTTTAACCAAGTATCTGAGCGATACACATGTGATTTAGAACAAACATTCATTGATGTGGAACAAAGTGATATGGTACAAGTAAGATTTCCCAAATCTTAAATTTTGTGAGAATAAAACCTGGGACGATTACGTTCAGTTGAATTGTTGAATTGAACCTTCATTATCACAAATCTATCCAAAAAATTTAACCAGCATCTGATTGTTTTTTAACTTTCTGTCAAACTAGCCATACTTTTGGAGAATAAATAAAATTTTAAAATGGGACTCACCGCCCCTAACGGCTTGACCAAATGTACTCCTGTACAATAGGGAAATTGGTTAAATCTTTGTGGTTTTACCCCTGACCGAATCCAGATAATTTACATATTTGCTCCTTAGTTGAATGCATTACATTGTGCATGTCACATTTTACTCATTAATCATATCTAGCATCATATATGAGCAACGATTATTCAGGGGGTGCATTGCGGAAATTCGACATCTTATGCATGGTATATGGCAAAAATTGACCTAAAATCTGCCCGAGAGTACTAAAGAACTTTTTACTTTCACTCCCATTTACTTATAGACCGAATCGAAAATACTCCCTGGTTACATTACAAATTTCAACGCCGTTGATTAAGATTTTAATGACGAAAGATACTTAATCAGCAGATTAACATGAATAACTCCTGATCATTTGCTCAAAACATAGCAAACAATACCATTTTTCTCCACTTCTCACATGTCTGGTCCATTCACCATTTTCCTTAAGGGAGCGTCTCCAAAAATCGCTATGCCTCTCATTGCTATAAACGCGATGACCATCGCGCTGATTTCAGTAAGTGAAAAATCATAGCGATGAGAACGAGTGGATTTTAATCGCTATGACAAAAGACTGCGATTGGCTTTATCGCGTTTTGTTTATTTAAGTGAAGAGCATCACAGCGATGAGTAAGGCGATTATTTGAATCGCTTTCATAGCGGAGAAACAATAAAATGTTCATCATATTCTGCATACAGCGATTGCTATATTTCGTGTACGTACATCATATTCAGCATAGACAATAGAGCAAT
>JAUKPT010004615.1:0-10979 GCA_032273505.1 Nanomia bijuga
GTGGTATAAAACATTTTATTTGGAATATTGCTCGTTTTGTAAGGTAATCTAGTGATATGGAACCCAAAATTATTGCGACGGAGCTGGTTTCATAAGGACTCGGGGGAGAGTCCTAAAAAATGACGAAATTCAAGTATACGGTGGAAAAATTATCCCCAGACCCATTATATATAGTCTCATTATATATTAGTTGGTGTTACATTAACTTATTTATTATATTTATTGTCTTCAAATACCCGGTATAATGTCAAAAAGCCCAGCCCAAATAGGGTTAAAAGCATCCTTATCAACATAAAAAACAATAACGTCCAGATGAAAAGATAAACATTCACTATATTATGCTCAATTTTTCTGTAAAAATCCTTTTTCACACAAACACACACACACACACACACACACACAAATGGAAACACACAAATGAAAAATGGATAATTCTACCTGAATCTGTTCCTCCCATAGATGATCCATGTCTTTTCAAAGTACCACTGTCAGTACTCATACAAAAGGCAGAATCATTACCTTGTGCTACTAAAATCCAACCTTTTTTCGTCTCAGGTTCATGTGGACTAGAACCCATAATTTCTCTTTGCCTATCTTCTTCAAGAAATTGCACAGCAACAGCACTAAAAGCATTCTCAAATTGTACTATAAGTCCATAAAATGCAACAACTAATTCCTAAAACAGAACAAATGAGAATCATTTTTTTTGCGTAACAAGACTAGAAGAATTAATCCCATATTGCACGAGCAAACATTTTTATAACTAGTTTATTGCGTAACTAACATTGCCAGGATGTCCACTGAGCATTTAAGAAAATATACGAGATATAGGATTTTTCATAGACAAAATATGGGACCTTTACTAGAAATTCTACAAGAATTTAATTGTTAGATATGGAGGCCACGTGAAATATGAAAGATTTTACTTTTGTAAGTATCTAAGAGATCTTATGGGCATCTAAAATCAGTAACTGCAGCAACTTTTAAATCATCAATTATAAACAACAACAATCTGAATATCATGACGACTTCAAATGAGATTGTTTTGTTGGCCAGTTATTTGATTTATCTGAGAATTTAGAAAACATGATTAATTTGTATGAACAAAGATTCTTTTGTAATCTAGTAAAAAAAAATAGAAGACACAAAAAGGGGTATTCTGAGAGAGACCTGGAGCATATGAATAACTGGAAATATAAGTTGCATGATGAAACTAATAGAAAGGATCTTGTTTGCTCTAAATGAAGAAAGTTTCAAAGAAGCTATACCTTAGAATTATCACGACAATATGAGTTTAGTTAAGGGAAAAGTGTATTACTAAAGTGTACTACTGCAGAATTAATAGCAACTTCATTTACGTTTAAATTAATAAATCATGGAATGTTTTTCCAATGTTTTGAAAGAAAGAAATAGAATGAGGATTAAAAATCTGATATTTTTATTTTTGTATACATCCTTAAAGGAGAACAATTGCATAAAAAATAATTTTCCCCACCTTCCAAAATGACGTCAAAAACCTTTTTCAATATTACACACTTATATCATGGGTGGGGTTGTATTTTTTCGAATTTTAATGCTATATATTATATCGTACTTTATAGCAGGGTCTCAAATAAAACAAAACAAAATCTTGATTGCTATCTAGTATATTTCGTACTTAATAGCAACCTTTTAGCAACAAATGAGTTTTATACATTGTTTTGTTAAAATATTATGTAGAAAATAATGTAATTATACAGTATTATCATTGAATTTGGATAGAAATAAGGACCAGTGATAAATAATTTTGTAAAAACAGAAATAGTTGGCAGATAGTTTTTAAGGGTAACCCTGTTTTGCGTGCCAGATATTGCTGAACTGCGATCTTTAGGGTTAAGAGAATTGATTTCAGTTGAGATAGTAGCACAAATCCAAAAAGAAAAAGATGCCTTCATAGTTTAAGAATCCAAAGTTGCCAAAAATCAAAAAGTTATATATTTTTTTAAAAAGCAAATTTGATACTGATCAGTTATCACTAAAGATTATGACCATAATTAATGATGTATAATTAACTAGTTTTTAGACCTTCATATAGATCTATAACTTCTTATTCTCCACTTCTAGGTGATCGGCTTTTTATTTGCTATCCAACAGTATATAACTTATTGATTTTCGACAACTTTCATTTTCTTCACTATTGGAAATTCAATACAAGTCGACTTATACTGGGTGTTTCAGAAGTCAGAGCCCCATTCCAGAGCCCCTAGTCCTATTCCTGAGCCCTGAGCCCTGAGCCCGATATATAGAAATTATGAAAAATCGAATGATTGTGGTTTTCAATAAAAAGATTGACTTTCTTGAAGTACACACGCTAAGTATAAAAAAATGTGAAATTAAGTTTATCAATCATCTTTCGTTTTGTTTATAATTTATTATGAGAACTAATGAGAGCTATAAATTATGAATGTGAATTATAAATTTATTTAACAAAAAAAATTATTCTGTATCATCTATGTAAACAAGTCAGATAACTATGAATTATAGTACCTTTGGTAACCAGGTAGTGTTTTTATAAGTTTTTCTATTGTGCAGTTATTGTTTAGTTATTGCACCTTTTTATAGTTGAAATTATATGAATCTTTTTATTTCTTACTATGAGATCACTATATATAAGAATTGAAGAAAGTTGTATCAAAAGTGTATGTAATAATTAAGCGAGACGAAGCCATGTTTTTGCACCACATAACCAGAGATTTGTGTACTATGTGCCGTAATGATCGAAACTGCCCTTTTGCGCAAATAATTTTTATACTGTCATCCATCTCATATGGAAAAATGACAATTAAAATGTAGGAAAGTGTGAAAGTAGGATTATAATTTTTGAAAAATCAGAGCAAAAGCTCTTGTAAGTTTTGTTTTAAAAAAATATCAACTTAATTAACAAAATAAGATGCACTTCCCACATAAATACGTTTTTTGAAGCCATTTTTCAATATCTTTTGATTCTTCTTTTTTTGTTTGAAAGCCACATTAGAGCACTTGCTCCGAATAAAAAAAAAATCATCTAAATTAAAAGAAATAATGAAAAAATGAAGATGAAAATTTTGAACTTCTGAATCGCTGGATAAAAAAAAGTAAAAAATACACCATTGGAACCCTCAAACTTTGGGAAGCTAGAAAATTTAAGGGTTCTTAGGGTCAGGATCAATAGCTGAACTTGATTTTCTTCTTGACCGGGGGAAATACATATAAAAGTTAGTTGTACATATAAAATCTGTCGATGAAATTAATTGCTGTAGTAAGCAACACGCGACAAAAGGAATGTTGACGTTACTTCCTATTTTATAGGTCAGATATATTAGGTAATAAAAAAACAGATTGTCAATGTTTGCACGCAGGATTGAGTGGGAAAGGATATTAAATGGAACGTTTTTTTATGTTGTGACAAATTCTTTCTTAAGATTACTATTTTAATTACTTGTGTTTAAAGCATGCCGAACGATATAAAAGCTGAACGATATAAAAGCTAGGACTGATTGAATTATAGTTAGATTTTATGATTTTTATGACTTGTAGGTAGAATATAACACGTATGTCAAGAGAAGAGATTTCTAACATTTAATCTTATGATGAGTTTTCTGTTCTCACACAAAAATACTGCTCTTTTTATGCAATTACACAAAAGTTTTCATACCACTTATTAGTATTCATTTATGACTGTTTGCATCTGTACACATGATTTTATTCCAATTAACAATTTGAAAACAAAACTTATGATAAATACAACAATTTTGATCATTGTACATCTTATTTTTATATTGACCTAACAACATACATTTTCGAGCTTCCCAAGATTTAAAGATTTTAATGGTGTATTTTTTACTTTTTTTTTCTGGCAGTTCAGAACTTCAAAATTTTCATCTTCATTTTTTCTCATTCTTTTTAATTTTAATGCTTATTTTTATATTATCTGAGCAAGTGCTCTAATGTGGCATTCAAACAAAGAAAAGTATGAAAATATATTGAAACATATTTATGTGGGAAGTGCATCTTATTTTGATATAGGCTTTAATATCTTTGGGTTCTGTGAGTTTCCATTAGCCTTTTTGGCACTATAGATGAAAGTTAGGAAAGAAAGAATGAAAAACACGAAAAGAAAGAATGCATAAAATGAAGAAGATCAGCAACAACCAGACTTATTATGCTAAATTGGTTTTGGTCCAAAAGCCTCATCCTTTCTGTGTTTAATGAGAATAATATCTCAAAAAAAAAAACAGTTAATTATTTTGGAAGATATATGTCTGCCAACAGAGCTGAGAAGCCAGTATCAATATATCTGAGATCATGTGATGGATTTTTTTCGAATTTTGCCAATAAGGAAGGTCATTTAGAGAAATTAGTGTTACCAAAAGAACCTGATCTAAAATATCTGAAATTCCTTTCAAGATAATTATAACCCTGAGATATAAGCAACCCTTATTTGATGCAATGAAATATTCATCATGATTTGCCTTTTAAACCATAACACAATGTTCAAATAAAGAAAAACATTAAGAGCCAATGTTTCTATGCATAAATGTGACTGTCTTTAGGAAAAAGGACCTAACTGTTTTCAACCAAGAGAGATTTACAGCGGTAAATGAAACGGTTCTATGCGGTAAAAATGGAAATTCACCTCTCAGTAAAAATGCTAATTCACCTCTCAGTAAAAATGCTAATTCACCTCGGTAAATCTACAAATTTACAGTGGTAAAAATACAAATTCACCTTGGTAAAAATACAAATCCACCGTGGTAAAGCTTCGAATTTACAACGAGGAAGGTTAAAGCATTCTTGAGCAGCTATTAACCCATGTGGGTTAAGAAAAAAGATGTATTTTCTTGTCAGGCTAAAAAACAATTGTTTACTGCTTTACCAATCATATCACGTTTTTGTTTATATATTGTGTTTATTATATTTGTTCAAATATGATTTTTATTAAGAGAAACAAATAAGAAAAATGATAATTCTTACAATTATTTGAGATGAAAAATGATATTAAAAGATTTTACAGCCCTTTTGGTAAGATTTGTTAAGAGAAGAATGTTTAAGTTTTGTTATGTTCAAGAAGCAATTCTTTATACACTTTTTTGTTTTTAGCTTCGTCAAGGCAATAAAACACTTGTCACCACTATCTGGTAAACAACTTATTTATATAATTCACTGTACACAATGACACATAATCAATAGAAGAAATATCCTGTAACCCCTTAAAACTGGACATTTCTTACGTTTTTTTCTTGATAAAAACATGTTTCACTCTTCAGAAAAAGTGTGCAAAAAATCTGTTTAAAGAGGGGAGAAAAGTATAACTTCTCCCCTCGAAACATGTTCTACACTTCAGAAAAAGTGAGCAAAACCCCGTTTTAAGAGAGAGGGGAGAGAGTTATCCTTCTCCCCTCAAAATCGGACATTTTTTACGTTTTTTCTCAATAGAAACATGTTTTACTCTTCAGAGAAAGTGTGCAAAAAATGTGTTGTTTTTTTCTCTCCTAAAACTGGACGTTTTCTTTCTTTTTCTTAAATCTTTTATTCTATGATAAATCATCACACATCAACACACATGCAAAATATTGCTTCTTTAATGTGTTTGTATGTCTTTGTCTGGTAGTTTATAAGAAGTGAAGATTTATAAATCTGATTATGTAAAAATAAGTTCTTTGTAAAATGTGAATTCTTTCCTATTGTTTTTCTAAGATATTTTTCAACTCTCATTATTTATTTTGAACTCAGATACGCTTGTACGTTTTTGAGTAAGAAACATCGCAATATTTATCCGTCTTTTCCACAGGAAAAAAATATTTTATCTAGAGAAAACAAATTTATAACGTACGTTTTTGAGCGAGATTTTTCTACAACCTTCTGCAAGAGAAAAAATATACATATATTTATTAAGAGAAATGCATTTAAAACGTGCAATTTTAAGCAAGGAGAGAACGCTACTTCCCACCCTTTTAAATATATTCTTATTCTGCGTTTTCAAGGGGTGAGAAGTACTGGTATCTTTTTTCTTTGAAAAATGGACTAAACCCTCTTTTACACTCTTTTTTTTTATAAGAATATACTCTTATAAGAATAATCAAGATGAAATTGGGTAAAAAGTTAAGAATATGAAGAATACGTCATCTTGAATTTTCCTTAAGAACAATATTTATCTTTTATATGATGTGTATACTAAGAATATGCTAAGAATATATTAGGATGAATTTGGCCAAAAAGTTAAGAATATTCATCTTGAACCAAAAAAACACCATTCTTATTAAAAAAAAAGTGTGTACTTCGAATTAGATCATCATAAGATTCTATTATCTTTTTGTTTTGTTTTGTTTTCATCAAAATATTCTATTCAAATACATAATAGAATGTTCTGTCAACAGAATTAACTATTAAAACTATGCTGTTGGACTTTTGGAATAACAATATACCAACCGCAACATAAAAATGCTTTTTGAGAGTAAAGTTAATTTTCTGTTTACTACAAAAGTAACAAAAACATAAAATATTTTCATCCTAGATATTGCAGTTTTAGCAAGTTATTTGAAATCAATATATCAAGCCTGCTTGGTTAATCAAAACAATCAATAGAAAAATTAGACAAGTAGTAATAAAAATTTCAAACGAGGAAATTTAACTATTGCCACAGTTAATTAAAAGATATATCTCTGGTATTTTTTGATAAGGTGAGGAAAATAGATTTCACCACGAGGAAAATATATTTCACCTTGGTTTACCACAAGGAAAACTGAATTTTACTGCGAGGAAAATTAAATTTTACTGCGAGGAAAATTAAATTTTACCTCAAGGAAAATAAGATTTTACCGCGGTAACATTATATTGTTCTCGTTTATCGGAGTAAAAAGAGTTTGTTCCTTTTTCCTAAAGACAGTCGCAAATAAGGCAATATAAGAAATGATTAAAAATTAAAATTAAAATTAAAGAATATTTTTTTAGACAGGAGTGGTTTTGATAATATTTAACTGAAAGTTGAGCTTTTACAAGTGATGTTGAGCACTCTAAAGAGGTTAAGTCAATAACATTGTCATGTAGATGCAGAAATAGCAATAAGCCAAACTATTAACTTATCATTCTGCACTAAAGAACAAACTTCAAGCATCCTTTTAAGGATAAAGAATTCTGATACATTCAATCTTTTATTGGTACTATTAGCTCCATTAGATCCAAATATTCTCGGGTGACATCTTTATTAAGGGGGAAGTAGAATTAGAAACGGGGGTTACAGAGTTTCCTAGGGGGACAAGAGTATAGTAGACAAAAGTATGTTTATGTTAAACAAAAAGAGAATGTTTAAGAATTTTGTGTTAAAAAAATATGAATGAAATAGAATGTTGAACAATATTACCCATAGCACTGTTGTC
The DNA here is from genome assembly GCA_032273505.1 of Nanomia bijuga. Lineage (NCBI taxonomy): Eukaryota > Metazoa > Cnidaria > Hydrozoa > Siphonophorae > Agalmatidae > Nanomia > Nanomia bijuga. Next base: position 7,395 of record JAUKPT010004615.1, read on the forward strand.
TTTCATAGATTGCTTTCATAAACATATCATGACATTCCAAACAAATCATGTCTAAAAATGCATGAAGATTTTTCTTTCTCAAATAATCTAGAGAGTGTGGTTGAAATATACGAAAAAATGGAGTTTTGAGGACAGTCTTGAATACAACAGAATCGTAGAAAAACCCACAGAGATTTCAAACTAACATTTTGAAAAGAAAATCATGATCACTACGAAAGCAGATGTCATGTAGTTAACAAAGACCACAATTCGTTTTTAGGGATTCAAGTAATAACGAAAAACACTCAATAAAAGATTTTTTAAGTGGGTAGCTAGTTTGGTTCATCTTGTGTTTTCAACAAGAAATTAAGTGTACAAAATGTAATTAGGTCATTAAAAGTCTAGCTCGGTCCGGTTGTTCAAAAGTATGTTTAAACGTGCTAAAAGCTAAACACTGTTTAAGCCTATTGTATTTCATTTTATTACAATAGAAAATAAAAAAACTGTGGTTCCTTTCTTCCTGAATCTTGGTGCCTATCTGAAGACTGGCATGTCTGATACATGCATCCACATTATTATTGCATAATCTTAATAATATCTTATTAGGCATGATTGTCACTGCAGAAACTGTCAGAAGTACAGAAAAGAGAAAAAACATTAACAAGTGAAAAGTTATATCCCAATATTCCAATCCGAGGAAGACAGATGCCTAAACCAGAATCAAACAAGTTCATTTTCATAGTCATCAATTAAAAAGAAAAGAAAAGGTTAATTTCATACAAAAATATTTCGAAAATATTTACAGCTATCTAAAAAAGAAACTTTTTATATAATTAACAAAATCGTTTTTATTTCTGGAATATTCACCACCATGACATTGATTTATTAAGAATTTGTTATTCGATGAAGAAACAACTCCAGTTGATAATGCTTCAGCAACACTTTTTTCATCTTGAAATTTTATAACAGCATAGCAGTCTGATTCAGTAGTTTCAGTAATACGAACATACAAGATGTTTCCAAACTGGCTAAATAATTCATTAAGTTCCAACTCATTAAAGTCAAAATTACTAGTTCCTTTGACATATATCTTCTTATCGTAACCTTTTATAACTACTTTGGGTCTTCTTTTAAAACCTTTTATGCCAGAAAAAAATGTTCTGGTGAAAATATTCAATCCATTTGTCCCAAATGTATCATAATTTTTGATTAAATCATTTTTTGAAATTACACTCCTCGTCCTTGGTTGTAAAAGCACTGCATATCGATGATTGCAATACCTTAGAGAAGAAATGATACTAATACTGTGCAAGACAGACATAAGATCATACAAGGATCTATATACTACAACAATCTATACATGCTACAAGGAAACTTATATATTATTCATTGAAAGCTAAAGATGTGCAAGGGTAAAAAATGTCAGAACCAATCATGAATTCTGAATAGTTAAAAATAAAGGCTGGACTCACTTGAAGGACTTCCGTGGAAGTTTAATCAAGGAATTAGTTTTAGTTTTAATTTTTAATACTCTCAACGAAGATGTACCAGAAATCAGACTAATCTTATTCTAAGGAAAACCTTTTTTGTTTATGTTTTTTAAGACATAGGGACATTAAAACATTTAAAAAAACTCCAGACTCTTGAAAGGTAAAACAAATGTTAGTTACTAATGCTTCGAAGAAATATCACTTCCACATAAAATATATATTTTTTGTGGGTCACGAAAACTTTAATTGTAGTTATATTTGTTGAAAAAAGAGAAAAATATTTCATATTAAGCAAATGATTCGAGGAAACTAAACAAAGATAAATTTGATCATTCTAACCCTGACATTTTAATCAAGCAGAATCAAAATTTTCATGGAAAGATTTAATATCTTCACCAAGTGCAAAAGAGGGATTTAAGACCATTAATATTTCAATAAAAAATTCCTTCAAGGTTTCTCCTTTACTTAGCACCCTGCTTCATTTAATGTATATTTGATGTTAATTAATTAATAATCCCAAAATTCCTCCAGTGCAGTAAAGGAATATCCTAGATAGCAGATTGTTTAGTCTGTCATTAGTTTTCCTGTTAAAAGAATTTTAAAAATTCATCAACATCTAGAAAATCTAAATATTGATCGATTTGTATTGTACTTTCATTTAACAGAAACTAAAATGGCTGATTACAGAAATGGTAAATGAAAATTTATCTTTTACCTATTTAAAACTTCATAGAAATCTTGTAATGATGCTGAAACATTTTGACCTCAATGCATTTCCTTGCCTATATGGAAGATAAACATCTGAATGTGAATGTGAATACAAGATTAAAAAAAAACTAGATTTCAAAAAAGAAGATAAGTTTTAATGATAATATTATGAACCAACACATCTCTCTAGACTCATTTAAACAGGAAATTTATAGAAAGATGTGTTGGTTTATAATATTTACATTACAACTTATCTTTTATAAAAGCATGGATATTCCATAGAACACTGAATTAATTTTCATGAAAATGAGTCCACAGTAAAAACTATATTTGTATACTTCGTTTTTACTATAATAAAGCCTTGCAAGTTGTACCAATTAAGAAGATTCCACTGGCTATGGCTTACGTTTGGAGTACAATGATAGTTACAGACAATGCTCAGCACAGAATGAAAAGATTAATTATTGAAATCTTTTTATTGCTGCAGTGGACACATAACACTAGTAAATCAGAAGTGATCGGATCGTTAGATTTAATTTGTCCTGTTTTATCAGAAATGATAACAAAATATAAAAAATGATGTCAAACTACTTTTTGAATGATTAAGATTATCAGAAAAAAATATTATTTTGGATCAGATTTACTTCAACAAGATATGCTCACTTGAAGCACGAATGATATGATTGAAAATGATTGAAGACTATTGATCAAAAATGAGTTCTTTTGATTTTTGTCAGCTGTAAATGACAAAAAGATTGATATCCGATTTCAACAAAACGTATGGGAAAAAACATCTTTTGTTGAGAAGTTGTGAAGAAACGTTGCATGAATCAATTGAGTTCTTTTAATTTTTGTCGGCCATAGATGACAAAAAAATTGTGGCTATCGAAACTTATCAGCTCATCATATCGAATTATGGCGTATGTCAGTACAGTATATCTTGTTGAAGTAAATCTGATCAAAAATAATCCTTTTTTCTGATAATCTTAATCATTCAGATAGTAGTCTGACAAGTCTGATCATTTTTTAATAATTTCTTATATTTTTTTTATCATTTTTGATTAAACTGGACAAATTTAATCAAACGTAGTTGAATCCGATCACTTCTGAGTTACTAGTGTAAGTCGAATGTTGTGGAATGTTGTTGAATTTTGCCAAATTTTGTTGAATTTTGTCAAATTTCGAATTATGTTGGAAAATATGGCAAAATGTAACCTATAGGGTGGTACTACACGAAGCTTCGTATCGGTATAAGGGTTGTATTAACATGATATGGAAGTAATTTGTCTTAGTACCAGGGTCCTGAGGGTGGTGGTGGTCCCAGGCAAGTCTACTTTTCACTAAGTAATAATATGGGCACTGGTCAGCCCCCCCCCCCCTATTTATTGATCAAAGCCAAGAAATTCAT
>JAUKPT010004616.1:0-10977 GCA_032273505.1 Nanomia bijuga
GATCCCATTTCGCTTAGTAATCACAAAAAAATAACATCATGGGATCTTAATCAGTGGGATGTTACTCTGCTTTCCCAATATTATACTACAAAAAACGTAAGTAACAAATAAGTGTCAAAAAACAACTCGAGAAATTGATCATCTCAGATGGAAGGGGATGTGCGTGATAGTGGACACAACTCCTACACATGGAGCGATTGATACACGTAAGTGTGACCAACAGTATTAACGGTATATTCGGTACATGGCCAACAAATATCAACATGACCAGGTGTACCGCACTTTTATAGATATACATCAAATTGCTTCTATTTTCTTTTGTTACTCTGCAATTTGTTAGGTATGAGTTGAAGTGTCACATTGCTTAGCAGGTGGGATATGATGTCATAAAACTTGTATGTCAATAAATTTCCTCGAATTTAGTAGAAAAAGATATATAAGTATATATAGACCAATTATAGAATAAGACTTTGCCTAACAAGACGATGGAAGCAATATATTACTACTAGCGTCAAAGTATCAGAAAAAAAACAATAACAGTTAATCAAGCTCTGCTTAAACAACAATATTTATCGGTAAGAGGCATTAAAAACAAAATGTATCACAAAGTGAGCAAAAAATATCGTCATTACTAGGTACATTACTTGTTACACTGCAATTTGTTAAAGTTAAAGTGTCTCCTTGCCAAGCAGGTGGAATAGGATGACATCAAAATAGTACGTCAATAAATAGCCTCACAAGTGCATTAGACTATTGATAACATAATGCTATGCCTAACGATGGGAGCAAGATCACGTAAACGCGCTGTCGCCCTAGAGCCAGATAAATAACAATAAACGTTAATTTAAAATGATTAATATTAAGTAGAGAAAGAAATAGCTTCCAATTCACCCTGCGTGAAAATAAAATAGAATATCCGCAGTGGCGTATCTTAGATGAGGCATTTGGTAATGGCCTACCGTTTACGATAAAACAATTAGCACTTTTTATCTTTCTAGTCTTTTTCTATAGAGAAGTTAAGTTCTTATTCATGACATAAAGCTAGCGCCTTATTAATACTTGATACACCAGTAAATATATACTAACTATGGGTTCTGGTTTTATTTAAAATAAAGAAAAAAGATGTACAAATACCAGATAAAGATGTGCTAAACATATCTTAATGCACACACAGACTTTAGTTCAATGCCTGGGGTGGGCACTAGACTAAAAAACGACCATATGATCGGCCAAAACATGCGCCGCTTAAAACTCATCCTTACAGTGTATGGATGCTCTGACCCTTACGGTGCAGGGTTTCAACCAAAGCTGACATCGATATTTAATGGTGGTGTTATTATCGTTGGGTTGTGGTAGTTTGTTGACTCTAATAGTGAGTTTTGATAAGAAGAAACCTTAATACAGTGAATCTAGCTGACTACCTACTACTCCTTACGTTACATCCAAAAATATGGTGAAGTGAGATCATATGAGTGCACCCCCAGGCAGGGCTGTATAAAAGAATTCGGTTCCCGGTGCGCACCGCCGCTATGGTCAAGCTTACTTTTGAAAATGGACCGCCCTATTCCACTACCACCATGCCTCTCCGTATTGGGTCCCTCTGGAGTTCATTGCTTCCCGGTAACGACTTTTAGCAGCCCTGCTCCCAGGGTGCGATGTAAACAAGCATTGCGCTTCTTGACTGATATTTGTGACAACGTTTCCAACAATTCAAATATTGTTTTTAACCCTATTTGGACTGGGCTTTTTTGAGTGCTCTAAGACTGGGGGGCGGAACTCTCCCCCCTCTCTAAAATCTTCAAAAATGAAGCAATTGAGGTATAACCCGGTAGAGTTAAAGACCTCCATGAGATCTACAGGAAAAATCATAAGTGCCAAAAATGACGTCACTAGCTCCAAATTTCAAAAAAACTTGTGGAGATGTTTCTCATAACACCATAAACCTATCTTAAAAGAGAAGCTTCATATCACTATCCAAACAAAAGATACAGGTATTTTGTTTTTGGTTAAAATGTATTGAAAATATAGGAAATTCCGTACCTACCTCTGAAAAAAGTCCGACAGGGGGGTTTAATTGACCTAAAACCTTGCAAAAAGATGTAAAACTAAATAAAACCAAAAGTCAGGAAAGGATAAGGCGTAATCTTTTTTCATTTTTGAGTTATTGAACAAAAAAAAATAGGGGGCGAAATTCGACCCCCCCCCCCCATTCCAAATAGGGTTAAAGTCGCAAATAGATTTGTTGGGACTTTCACTTTTTGGCTGATGATAGCACGCAAATACCACGAGTCTAATGCACTTCTTTGTAAGAGTGTAGCAATCAGACAGATATTTTGTGTTATGACATACGAAAGGCAGATGTAGGATTAACAATAACCAAATATGTGCAAACATTCCACATCAATTATAATAAGAGTTATGATAATTATTGTTCGAATATCATAAATAATATAAACATGCGTAAACAACTTAACAAAAGAAAATGTTGTGTTTAAATATGCTGATGTGCACAAACAGTAGGTAGAAGATGTATTTTGATTATTGTTCATTTAAACAATAAAATTATTACCAAAAATTGAAAAAAAGAGAACAAGCTTACACTATGATATAGTCACCCAGGTCTAACCTTCTTCGTCATTTTCTTAGTAAAAGAAGGCCCCTAAACATTGCAACCCCGGCCTAACCTGGGGTTGGTCTTCTTTAATACAGGACGGGATTCGGGTGGTAGGGTGAATGGAAATGTTTTATACAATTTTGAGGGGTTGTGAAATGTAGAATTAGACTTCGGGATCATCTTGGGAGTTTTTCAAATTTGGACTATTGATTGGTTGAATATTACATCATGAAGAATCTGCTGTCAGAATTTGCTGTATGGTTAATGTCAGTAATGATGATATAATTTTTAAACGAACCAATCAGTTTCTTGATGATGTAATATTCAATCAATCATTAGTCAAAACTAGACAAAGTTTGGAGATGATCCATTAACAACATACTTAATCAGATATTAGAAAATCAGGATCAGAAAACGTACGCCTAAATACTAATAATAAACATGTGTATAATGTGAGTGATATGCTTTGGCATACTTCCTTGCTTGCTTGCTCCCATGTAAACACCACAAACATTTAGAAAATGGAACCTTAAAGTGATGCTTACAAGTATACTTATTGAAACAAAACTACTTTTGCATGAACTCAAAAAAACACTAGTAAGTCGAAAAATGCAATATTCGAAAATACGTAACGACCAGAAACGTTTTTCCTTGTCAAAACGTAAGACATGCGCAAAAATTCCTTGTGCAAACGTAACCAAACCTTGTGCAAACCTCGCAAGAATTTTTGTCCTTTTTATTAACTCACGCGCAAAACTTGTTACCTGAGACAGCATGTGAGTAGCAACAAAATAATATGTGGAAGCGTAACACAAATTGACACAATGTCTGTGTAATTATGATTCCTTGTGTAAACCTTTTTACCCAAGATAGCACTCTGGTAACAACAGGATGGGAAATGCATGTGATAAAATCAGAGAAACCTTTATTTGTTGTTTTGTTTATGTAAGAAATATTATATAAACAGAAGTCAAATCAGTAGATAAAGAAGGTATCCTTTTAAGTAGACCGTTATACCGGTATGCGGTAACGTAAATCAAAAGACCTAGATGCACTGAGTTGTACAATCAAAACTGTGAAACAGGCACAAAAGGTGTTAAACCCCATACCTACCTCATTTAATAAACAAAAGCTCTTTTAACAAAATGCTGCTTACCTTAAATGAGTATGATATTTTCCACTTCAAAAATTCAATAGCAGCAAACGAATTCTCCCTTTTAATGACCGATATAAAAAAATTGCCAAAATTGCTCTAAGGTTTGAAGAAAATTTGCTTCGTTAAAACACGGCTCTACAAACACATTTATCTTAATCAGAATGTCGGAATTTTGTCCCCTAAAAGCATGATATCTATCATTTAAAAAACTTGTCAAAACGTCAGAAAAGCTTAACCAAACCTTGTTACCTACACGCATAAAATCTCTCATTAGAAAGTTTGTATAAACGAAGCTACATTTGTTTTGCCTTTGTACAAACTCTTTACTATGCAAATAAAAATACCACAAAGAGATGATGTGCAATTTTTTCACCATTGAACTTTTTTTTTTCATTTTATAACGTGTCCATACTTATCGGATCACGTAGGTTACCGTCATGCAGATTAAGTGCTGACATCATCAGATTATGTCTTCAAGTTACTTTAGTGTTCGATTGTTTGAATTGCACATTATTTTCTCGAGTTTCGTTTTCTTGGTAAAATCACGGACAACAAAGTCCATGTTGAAACGTTTTCAGTGACATTAGGAAAAGTCTAATTCAGACTAGTGATTGGTTGGAAATTACGTTATCAAGAACCTTCTTAGTTGATTTAAGAATGTCACCGTTAATGAGAATATCAATTAAAAATAAACCAACCGGAATCTGGTGTAGTATTCAACCAATCAGTAGTCTTAATTACAATCTTTAGACAATCTGTTGCGATAATGTCTTACTAATTACGCCGTGAAACATGAAGAGGAAGGGGGGGATTGTCTATTAATAACAAACCTGTTCTTCTTTTTTTTTGTTAACATCTTTTCTGATTAAAAATGAGTGATTTCTCTCGAGACTCTTGAGAGGTTTATTGGGGCTATAAACGTCATAAATTCTTTCAACCCGTATGTCAGAAATGAAAAATACCAACCCTAACCAATCATTTTCACACAAAGTATTCTTTTTAACGAAATAAAAGACTACGTACCGTCCAAGGGACTGTCTACAAGTAATTTTTCATTTCATTGGTTGGAAAATACAATTTGAAGATTTTGATATGCATTTTAAGATGCATTTAAGTCTTAACAAGATATCAAATGGAGAAATTTTGAAATTAGATTTTTGATGATGTAATTTTCGACCAATGAAACAGCAAATTTACTTATCACAAGACAAGTTCCCTGCAATCACCAATAAGCAACTTTTGAAGAACATACTTAATAACTATCTTTCCAAATTTCATGAAATTTCTTTAGTTTTTTGACCAATTTGCATTAAAATAAAAGTCACAAGACCATTCATTTATATTTATATTCATATGTATAGAATAAATGAAATTGAAATGGAATTGGTGAATATTTATAGCACACCGCATTCGATTGCTCCAATGTATGAATGAAAATGATATTTTACATGGATATTATTCGTCATTACTTCTTTTGATATGAAGTCGTAAAAATATTCTGCCAACCACAGATTGTTTCATATTTCATATTTCAAGAAATTAACGACTTACTTTTTGTGTGACGCGCTTTGAGTTCCACTTCCTCGTGAGAACAAATGTTTGAACATTTTTCGTCATAAAACAAAAAATCTACAAACAAAATGACACAACAGCCACGGGGATAAGGGTCTTCAGTCAGGTAAAAAATAATAAAGATTCGGGTAAAATTAATTGCTCAAAATGGCTAGAATTGAAAAGCTAAACGTTCTTCTCAAAAACCATATTTCCCATAATAAAGAGAATGAAAGTTGTAAAAAATCAAAATGTCTTATACCGATCATGAAAGACTGACAACTAAAATGAATAATAAAGAGGTTATAGAGCTATGAAGGTCTAAAAACTCGTCAATTTCACCTCAATACTTCTTTGTTATCCATTAAAAAGCCATATTAATTTAGTAATAAATGATCAGTAGTGCTTTCCAACGATGAATAAACTTTTATCTTTTATATTTTTTGATTTTTTTTGTCTTTTTCGTTTTGTATTTTAGCCATTCTGCTGTGAAGGTAAAGGTAAAGGCAGATGTACAAGCAAAGCGCTCGAACAGAATCTTTGAAATATAAATACAGCCTTTTTCCAAAAATGATTGTACTTACTGTCCTTGTGTTAGAAGTGAAAAGGTGAAAAGGTAAAAGCAGTATGTACAAGTAGTCGCATTGGAATACCTTTTTTGACAAAATATAATTGTTTTGAAGTTTTGTCACTTACTACCTTTTACCTTATCACAGCAGCATTAATTCTATACGGCATTACTGCTACTGTGGCACTTATCTGAATACAAATCTTTATAATCAAAGATCACATTTCGGCAAAAGAAAATTATGTGGCATGCAAAGCAAGGTTCCCCTAAAAACTATGTAATAAGATACTTACGATTCCTGAGCCCTTCCAAATATCAACAATCCATAATAATATATTAGAAAATCACATACCAAGAGCTGCACCATGTATTCTTGGCTCATCCTCTGTCATGGTTAATATTTGCAGAAAATTTGTTATACGATTATGCTAAAGTTAGATGTACATACCGCAGAATCTAGTAATAATGACCGAGCACCTAAAATTGACCGCTAAAAAACTTATTCTGCAAATAACCAACTGTGTCTTGTCAGTACGAAAAAACTTTTTAGTTTTGTTTATTTTTACGGATTTTATTTTGCAGACTAACTTTTTTTAGCGGGCAACTTAACGTGCTCGGTCAAAATCCCAGGTACTACGGTACCTAATATTTTCAGAAAATATATGATACGATTATGCTTATTTAAACAAGTCAGATGTACATATGTGATGAAATTTATCTATATTTCTTAGGCTCGGACAATTTAGCTTGAAAACCCTTTATGCTTAAAAAAGGCTAGAGTGCAGTCATGAATTGCCCTTATCATCTGACAATATATGCCCTCTCCCACGGTCAACGAAGGGAACTTAACCAAGACTTAAACTTTTCTTGAAAAAATAACAGAATAAAATACACAATAAAACCAAAGCATAAATCATCATTATATAATCGTAACACACATTTCAAACCAATTCACCTTGTAAACAAATGGAATTTTACACACATATCTAAACCTTATTGTATGTATTTAGTTTTCAAACTTTATACCGTACATATGACATATCCTGTTAATATATACAAACTTCATGCTTTACATATGACAAACGCATGTACACACATGCAATAAGCACACTGATCGACTGTTGATTAGATTATAATCATCAACAAACAATAGATTAATGTGATTATAATAGATTAATCAAGTATAGCGACAACGATTTCAAGTCTTATTGATTACTACGGATGAGTTGATTGATAGTGTGGTCAAATCTTACAAAAGAACATCACAATTGTGTTTTTTACTTAGAAGTTTAGAAACTAACTAGAAGATGTCAAAAGAACCATTTAACTAACAAACTCAAAATAGGAGAACAGTCAGTACAATATTGTACAAGTACAAGAAAAATAGAGCAAAGAAATACTAAAAGCATACGGGTTTTCTCGAGTTATGAAACGTTAAAAGGTGAAATAAATTCCATGAAATATTTCGATTTTTTTAGACGTTTGAAAAATGGCATAAATCAAAAAAGAAAAAATGTCCGATAGTAAAGAAAACAAAAGTTGTTAAAAGTCAAAAAATTATCAACCACTAGGCCACTAGAAAGCAAATTAGAAGCTGATCATTTTTTAATAAAAGACTATGGTCTTAAAATATAAAGCACAGAAGTTACTGAACATTCAATGAAGCAAAATTGACAAGTTTTGAGACCTTTTGAGCTCCAGTCAAAAATGGTCATTGTTTCACTGCACATGGTCATCTTAACATAAAGCCTGGTATGTGGCCGTCAGAATTTTATATCTTCAAAACTATTCAACGCACCAGCCAGACATTTGAAATACTTGTTCTTACATACATTTACATATCAAAGATTTCACTGTCAGTGAAATTGGGGAAGTTTTTGCCCCGCCCCACCAAAACTTTTTAAAGGATTGCTTACTGGGGGGGGGGGGTAGTTTCTTTACAACCAAATGGTCTAGGACAGTCCGAGCATGTTTTCCAAAAGAGCCGCCCACCGTGCTTAAAAGAAGAAGAAAGGTCTATAAGCTGTAAATTCAGCCATTTTGATCAATTCTTAACCATAACAGAAGAGCTAATTTCACTAAACAACGTCATAATTAGGTCAAATGAAAAGTTTAATACTTTTTATTTGGTATAATTGTAGGCTTGATTATGGTTATTGAGCTGTTTTAAAACATTGTCTAAAACATTGTTTCGAAAATCGGGTTTTATAGAAGAAGAAATTAAAAAAATAAATAATATACTAATATATTTAGTCGATATTTTGCCATGCGTTATTTTGTTTAGTATTTTAATTGATGTTTTCAGTTTTTCTTCTTTTAAAACTGATTTTGACAGCTTATAGACTGCATTTTGGCAGCTCATTGTCCATATTCGAACCGACAATTCTACAATATAAAAGTATTGAGCTTTTCATTTGACCCTGTTATGGCAAAAACTTCCCAATTTTCCATTTTCTGAAAGTGATATTTTGTGAGTATCTTTGAATTGTATGTAAGAACAAGTATTCCAAATGCCAGGCTTGTACGTTGAATAGTTCTGACGGCAAGATTGAGGCCTTATGTTCAGATGGTCAGGTACTGCAATAAGAAGAAGTTTTCACTGCTAACAACCAGGGATCGGAAAAGCATGCATGGACATACAGACGCCGTTCGCAGGAAGTTTGCACATATTTCTTAAATTCACTCGCATTGCACCTTGTAATTGTTGCAGGAAGGAACACCTTCTTGAATATAACGTCCGCGGGAAGGAAAAAATATTTTTTCTGTTCCTGCTAAAAACATACCTGTGTAAATGTAACAAATTGATTGATTGATTGAATATTGCTATGATAGTAAGACATCAAATTCCACAAACATACAAACTACAACTTCCCCTACGATTCAACTTAAGGTTTTCCATCTCTCTGCCATATTCCATGTCAACATGAAATAAAACAAAATCGATGAAAAACATCAATAAGATATAAGATATAAGATAAAAGCTATGAATTAATGTATGATACAAGGTTGTCCATTTTTTATTTTTGTTGAACTTTGTTTTTTATTGACGTTCCAATCTCATATCTACCTGGAGTTTTAATTCAAAAGATTCATAGTGTAAAAGTAATGAATGATTTACTAATGTAAAATGGTCACTACAATGGAATCGACAACACATACGTGCGTAGATGAAGTAAAACATATTCGTCATAGAGTAAAAGCTTTGCATGAATTGCATATTTGTTTGTGCAATCTCATTTGTTGTTCTTGACGAATACACGTTTTTTTTATATGAAGGTTTAAATTTCATGCTGGATGTTCTTATCTATCAACTTCAACGAAAAATACAATATAGCAAGCCAATAAGACTATAAAAAAGAACTTCAAAGTTCAGTAAATTAGATCTAAACAATAATAACAATATAATAATCATTCTAACCACACTAACTCAAAACATATTTTTCTTGATTTACACTTATCCAAATTATGTTATTCAGATGTTCTTAAATTTTGAGCCAATTCCAGCCTGAATGTTCTTATAAACGAGGTTCTTATAAAAAAACGTGTATTCGTCATCGAGATTTTGTTATTTTAGGTTATATCTATCATATAAGATTAGGAAACAAAAGGATTTGACTAACCCCGGACCTATCATTCTTCCAGGTAATGGGTACTTTCTAATATAGATATTGAATACACTTTGATTATTTACAAGCAACATGTTATAAGGAACTTATACTCAGATGCCAAAAATATTTTTGACGCTCAGCATCTGAACATAAGATACCATAGCTTTAAACACGATAGACAACTTCTGAGGCTCAAAATTTCTGATTGTAATCAACTTTCTTTTTCACTTTGCCAAGAATATCATTCCCGTCATGTTCCGAACATAGTGATACCACACAATCATATATCACAGGCGCACGCTTTATGCACTTTGTTCGTGTGGAAAATAGCAACTACTAAGCAATTTTGAGCCTCAAAATTGTGAACAAAATTAAGCAACTTTTGGGGCTGGGCCGATCTCAAGTTGATGTAAATCATAAACCCATTTTTTAACTGTAATCAATTTCCAAGTAACAATTAACTTAAATCAACAACAAACTATTCCCTCAAGTTTCAGAACTTTGCCCTCTTTTCATGACGTCATTGTTCAGCTAAACAAAATTGTATGCTCATCACTTTTATAAAATGCTCTATCAAAACAAACTTTAAGTACATCGATCATAAGCTCATAGATTAATCTAACAAGGGCATTTGAATCAGCTACAAAAGCCTATCAAGATGGTACAATGCAAATATTAGATTGAAATCTTATAACCATTAAGTTATGAAAGATGGAAGGACAAACACGTAGAAATATGTCAACACGTTTACATTCATGTTAGGGGCCTTATACAAAGAGTTTTCATTTTAGCAGAAAACGTCTGTTAAGCAATCCTTTCCATCTTCTTAGCAGACATCTTCAGTTAAAAAAATTAAAACTGTTTTGAGATTACCACTTATTTTTAAGGGGAAAAGTGTACTGTGCAGCGGGTGGAGGAGAGGGTAACGCGTAAAACGTTATTAAAACTATTTTACTTGTTCTTACTAAATATTTGGGACATTGGAGATCTACTGTCTTTATCTAAGGGTTTTATTGCTTGAGACCATGACGTACTATAATAACATGCCTCTACACTGTACATAAAAATCTAGTTCAGTGCATTCCGGTAATTCTTTTGACCTTATTTTTTCAGAGCAAGTTTATATTATCAAATAAAGTCTTTAGAATTAATTTTCAAATAAAATGGTTGACTCTTCGTGGAATTATGAGGTACTTTCGGTTTTACCAAAGCATTCAAAAACTCGCGAAATAATGAAAATTATAACTTCTTGTTTTAGCAGCAGTTAGATGGTCCTTATTTGTGCCATGTATTAAAAAAAATCGTAAATTGCGAACATGGGTAAAAGAGAGAAAACTTTTGCATCAAAGTCAGCCCCCAGTCTACAGGTATGTTATCAAAATTTATTTTTAGCTGAGCATAATAGAAGTGTTCGCGTAACAGCAATATTTACTTAATGCGTGTTAAGATAATCGATATTTGAGCAATAGAGTATTATTAT